>SDGA01000064.1:0-140698 GCA_006232345.1 Galdieria phlegrea
GAAGCTCATTTTAGGACAGCACTATTATCGTTCTTGTACACAAGTCTATCATACTGAGTTGTTGTTGAGTAACAAAGATAGGGAATCTTTTCGATTGCTCTGAGAGGTCTTTAAACCGCTATAATCGTATTAGTAATAGTAGACAAACAATAAGTTCTAATTTGAAAGTATTCGGACCTTGCATCTTGACAAAACGAAAAATGGTTCCTGCAACCAAGAAATCAAGTTTGGTCAAATTCTTTGAAGTAGTCAAGAAAATAAAGAAACCGACAAAATATCAAGTCAACAGCAAGTCTCAAGGCTCAAATTCTCCGCTCAATAAATACAATCGTCTAGGCGCTTTGAAGAGGACTATCAAATGCCTCAGCGTCCAAACCAATAGAATCTTCCTTGCAAAGCCTATAAAATGTCCTAGTATTCGGCCTACAACACATTATCTAATGTCTTGTGCAGATATAGATACAATTGTAATTATTTTATGGACTGGGTATCTATTGACTTGCAAGACAGTTCTTATTGGTTCTCCATGCACTTGGGTTTGTTTCGTGGGAATCTCACACAAATGTCGCGAGTGATTTCAAAAAAACGATGGGAAGAGCACAACGTCCCAGTTGGTTGACACATCGAGCACGACAAGGTCACCGCATGTTTTTTCAGTAGACTTGCAAAACACACAGGACAACCTCGAATTGCTACCTATGGGTGTGATGGTATTGTAAGAATATGGTTTCTGCGATCACTTGCATATGCAGAACATGAGCCGCTTGACAAGGAACAAGAACGGTGTCTTGACTCGAACAAAGTGGAGGAAACAAGTTCCAACGAACACACAACGGATAAAAAGGACGTGCCTATGCTTCCAGAAAAGGCTCTTGCTTCTTCCCTTTCCTACCACACGCGCTCTGTGAATATGGTCGATGGTCGCCTCAAGGACATTTATGGCCCAGCAGGAGATATTTTTCGTTTTCATATACCACAAAGAAGAAGAATAGCTACAGTCCTTTTGGTCGTAAGGAACCTACTCCAATGGAGAATTGGAGAGGTTACAAACTTGCCGGCCATAGTAACGATGTCCTTGGTATAGCTTGGTCACCTTGTGGGGAGACTTGGCTTCCTGTAGTGTAGATAATACTATTATTATATGGAATGTAAGATCAAGCTCCATATGACTCGTCTACAAGGACATGAAAGCTTTGTGAAGGGACTGTCTTTTGACCCTACTGGTCGATTTCTCGCAAGTCACGTGAAGATTTAGCTGTTTTAATTTGGAAAACTAGTGATTGGAGAGTAGAAAAGGAGCTCCGAGAACCTTTTAAGGAGTCACGAACATATAGGTTGGTGCACTTTCTTAGACAAGAGACAGCTTGAAGCTGACAAGTTTCTTGTTTGTATCAAAAAAGTCTGTTTTACAGATTGGATTGGTCCCTTATGGTAGAGAGCTTGTTTGTTCCAATTGCGTAGCAACTCATCAAGATAAACGCGTACATGCGGCTGTGCTATTTCGTCGTGAACGTAACTTTGACAAACCAGAATATTTTAGAGCCTCTGCTCCTATTTTATGTGTTCGTTATTCCAGACGAATGTACAAGACTCGAAAGGACGAACAGGTTTCTGTTGGAAATGAGGCATTTACTGCTATTGCACTTGGTACAGCCAGTGGTACTCTTGTGGTGTGGATATCCAAGTCTTCGAAAGCCTTTCTTGTTTTAAAGAATGCTTGTGATGGTCCTATTCTGGATATCAGCTGGTCTCGAGATGGCTATAGTTTGATTGCAGCATCTGCTATTGGACCTCCTTTGTATTTCACTTCACTGAAGAGGAACTGGGATATCATTTAACCATAGAGGAAGAGGAGAAAGTTTTCGAGGATGTACGTAGTAAACTTGGATCCAATTATGAAAATGTTCCCTTGACACAGTCTACAATACAACTTGAAATGGAACGCTTATATGCAAACAATATGCAAGAGGGAAATTTGCGAACAATCCAACCAGCATATTCTCAACAATATATAGACAAGGAGAAAAGAAGCGTTGCCGATCCACCACAGCAACAACAACAACAACAAATGGAATACAACGTAGGGAAAAAGCGACGCATTGTGCCCAAATGTCTTTCTGCTGCAATTCCACAAGAGAACTCTGGTCAGAATGCTTTTATGACTACTACTGAAATAAATCATCATCAGGAGTCCGTTGTCACAAGCATCGATGTCCCAGGGAGTGGTCATGGTGGCATAGTTACTGATTCCCGCTTTTTGAATGGCAATTCAATTGCCAATCTGGAACACATTCAAAATGTTCCTCATGGAAGTGATATTGTTTGGAGTAAAATGCAGACAAGGCGAGATTCTTCCTCAGAAGGACCGAATGGTTCTGTACATAATTTTCGTAAGAAATTGGAATCATACACTCCAACGTTAGGAGAGGCATGATTGTTTCATTCAGAGAAGACAATGGAAAGTAGCTCAAGTAACAAATTACCCGCATTTCAATGGAATGGACCAAATGTCGTATCATTGATGAAAGAAAACAGGTATCCCTCCGTGTCGACAATGACGAATTATATTGCTATTCCAAAGATAAGATATATGGCAAGCAGCACTAGGTAAAGGTGCAAAGCCCATTGCCTTGGCCGGTGAAGAAAATACATTGTATGCCGCCGTTACATACAACAATCCTTTGCATCTCTTTAGTATTTATAGTTCTAGGCTTTATGCTCCCATACGTTAAATGCTAGTCCACATATGTTGGAAGTAATGCAAGGATATGTATTTGTTATTCTGATCAATGGAGAACTGTCGCTGTACAGAATTCCAGAAGTCCGCTTGGTTTTAAGAACGTCTGTATGGCCCATCTTATCATCCGAAGTTTCTGAAGAAATGCTGAATCCTATATTTTATCCGCCTCCACTGGTTTCCAAAAATGAAGATATTTGTCTAACTTTGTATAATGGTTGATGAACATAATGCTCTGTGGAGAAAACTTGAGACGCCATCAACATCGTGGCCACCTTTTTACAGGTTGTACAGTAATATTCAGTTCATGTCTATGGTAAGAAACTGTTTTTCTCTGACATATTCTCTGTATTTACATACATTGTTCTAGGACTCTTGTGGTTTCTAATTGCAGCTCACAACATCACATGTTTGAACAGTGTTTGCCTAGTGGCTATCGTGACTGTGTTTGTTATCTTGAGCCGTTAAGTCTCGAAGAATACAATAGATGGATAGCGCTGCAAGACTATCCTATGATCTTGAAAAGACATGCTGCAGATGTCCTTGAAGTCACTAGAGCAGTACCTCTGAATGATAGCGGAAATGGTCTCCCTTGCGAAGGAATATACTAGCAAGATTTCGGTCCTTTAAAGACTCAATTTACCACGAAGATGTATTCCGAAATGGAGTCAAAACATGATGAATATTACAAAGTCTTCCATCTGATACCGCAAGAATCGTTTCGACAAGATGTTATATAAACTGTTCATGGACCCAAGGCCAATATCAATATAGCTTGGTTTTTATGGGATAGAGTTTATTGATTGTAAAGACACAATATTTACAATTCTACAACAGGTAACGCATGATGTGTTGCTGTCTTTTTCATTGAAAGATTTGGTTCGGAAAAGTACTTGGAAGACCTTGTAAAACGTTTTTGTCAGTCAAAGAGTGACAGAAGTCTTCTTGAAGAATTGTTTTTTCTTTGGTTCAATGACGGCAGAAAGCAAGTTACACTCCGCCCTGATACGAATCCTAATAAGAATCTGAAGCTATCAAGTCAGAGTTGGTTAAGATTGGATAAGGAGAGATTTGAACCTGCTATATCGAAGTTTACTCATTCTGGTTGGATATTATTATCTGAACAATATCCTCGATTTGACTATATCTATGTAGATATGGATACTCCCAAGTGGCATATATACTTTATCCAAGTCTCTGTCTCTTCGTTTTATCAGCATAACCGAGACTCTGCTGCTATTGAGAATGCTTTGGAGTCGTCTATAGTACCGGAAGAGAAACAAGAATTTTATGCTCTTTTAGATACAAATGCAAATACCAATCAGGTAGAGGTTGAACAACCTTCTACTTCACAAATTCGCAAAGGACGTAAAAGGAAACGTAAGGAAGAAAAGGGACATGCAAACAAAGGCAAATCAGAAAAACCTCATTGGCAAGTTTATTGAAAAGAATTTTGGATGAAGATTTTACTGTTGTTTTAGATAAGGACACAAACAGTCGAATCATAGACTTTCAATTGTTAGATACTCATGGTGTTGATTGTCGATAGCACGTGTCCATTGTTTATGTTACACCGTTACCATATGAAAAGGCAAAGGGTGTTTCGTCGGTACCGAAATATTTGGAGTTTCTTTGTCAGAAGGATTCCCGAAACTTTCAAAGTTTCTTACCTACAAATGACTAGGATATTGGAAAGAAGATATTTTTAGATGACGATTCAGATGATTATTTATGACAAGATGGGATATTTTCTGTTGTTTGTCAATGTTGAAGGATTGCAATGCCATATGGCTATAGTGCTGATTACTGGTGTATAGATAAAGACTGGCGGTCACTAACTGGTTTCTTTGCTCTTGTTTTCACTTGAATATTATTATGAAAGAATGTCCAAAACAGTCTGACTTGAGCACAAAATGTTCGTTTTTCACTGTCGAATGTCTGTTCCTTTGAATAGATCTTTTACTCAGACCACTAATATTTTCCAAAATGTCAATTCTCTTAGGCTATAAATTTCAGAAAACAATTGAAACCATTCTTCAATATGCGAAAGAGATTAGAAATATTGTCTGAGAGTATCTTTAAACAATCAACTGTTTTCAAGATGCCTCAAATTCCGGAAAATTTGCAGAGTTAGTACAATTTGATACCAAGTAAAGTATATCACCAACTAATTACAACCAAGTAGCCCGTTTGAGCCAGTGGGTTTATCAAATAACTTTCTTTATAAAGTATCAGTCTCTCAACTGTTGTTCTCTCAAATGATGTTGCTATCAAAGAGGATTTGATTATACCTTGCATAGGAGGGCAGTCTCGTCCTATTCTATTGGATGAAGATATATGCTCTACTGATACCGATGGAAGATATTTGGTATTGGATACTTTACAGTTAATAGCATGTCCACTTATATTTTCTTGTGGAGATGCTTGTAAAATGATGCAGCAAGAAGTTGAGACTGCCTTTGTGGCGGACATGCAGGCAAAAGTAATTGCGGCAAATATTCGTTATTAGTGAATGATAATCAACAAAACATAACCTTGAAAACCTATCCTCGCAGTATTGCTTATGGTAAGTGTATGAGAATGTTGAGCATGAGTCATTCTGCATTCTTGAGTTTTTCTAGATATTCGTCGTTGCCAACTTTTCAAATCGTTAGTTTGTATTGTTACTCGGGTGTACTGTGTTTTGGAGAATTGCTATTCACTGGTTGGTTTGTTGGCATATTGAAGACAGCCATAGAACGTTTTTATGCCTTTTGTCTAATGCATCCCACAGTATTTCCCATTTTTGCCTTTTTGGAGAATACCGTATTGCTGGCAAGCTGGCTGTATTTTATAATTGCCAATAGATGTTGTCAAAGTGTAAAATGAATGACTTGGATACCTTGAGAAGATTGGTGTTACCAATGTGGATATTTGTTCAAATATCTCTACCAATTTGGATATTGTTAAGTGTAGATATCCCAATTATCCACAAGCTAATTCTGTAGAATTATGCAACTATTTTTAGAACACTGAATATGTTGTGCAGTGGTTCTAAACAGTGTTGTTTGTATGGACTCGATTCTAAATATCATTTTATCTCATATTAAGGTTAAAACACTTTTCTTCAGCAACTTGTGGAGTTGAGGAAGTTGACTGGTATTGAAAAGGATGTCCATAAGAATTTTTCAGATTTGACTCTAACAGTTGCCTTTCTGTTTCTTGTTCATAATATATCTATATATAGACATTGATATAATGTCACTTGACGTATATCAAATTTCCAAATCCATCAGCCCTTCATTGTTTTCTTTGATTGTGCACATGCATTGGGGCTACCTATCGTTTTCCTGTCTGTCCAGTTAAAACCGCCTCGTTTCATTTGAGAAAAATGGAAACAGAAACTTACAGTATGGAAACTGACAATGAGAACTCTCCAACACCAAACACAGAAACACATGAACCGTACTGCAACGGGAAATCAGAGTCTAGTCACGAGGAAACTACAAACAGGGAGTCAATAAGTAATTTTAACTTTGACGTTTCAGTTTCCGTGAGAGAGTCTATGTTCTCCTCCCTTGCTGAAAAATGTCTAATGATGCTGCAGATTTTGAGTTTAGAACACACCCAAGTTTTGTTCATATTCTTAAAAAGATTGCCGGTACTTGTAGGAACTTCTTTCTGGAGAAATCCAAACTAGTAAGCTTTAGACTACCACTGACACGTGCTCTTTTACGCGGGCAGCTGTTTATTGCTTTTGATACTTATCCAAGATCGTTTAAACAAGTCGCTTTCTATAGTTCGAACTCTCCGGTTTCTAACATATGTGAAGCTATGCTTGCTTTCTTCCAAGGAACTTCAGTTACTGAGTATTCACTGTTTGTCGAAGTGGAAGACAAAGACTTTTTTGAACTACATCAGTCCATTTTTGTTTTATTCAAAAGGACACCCACTTGACTTTCTATATATCGAGCTTGACCCTTATCTATCGCCAGACGCTTGGTATTTTTTACTCAAACGCTTTGAGGTGCTTGCTTTTCTAAAGTCTTTTGCAATGAAGAGTCGTTTTATATCCAATGAACAACTGTTGAGACTATTTGGATTATTGAATAAGCTTTCTACTAAAATTATCTATGCTTTTCTTGATAACCAGTGGTTTAGGAAAGATTTCTCCAACGTTTTACAATTTTGTCAAGAAAAGAAAACGAAGTCGGAGTTTCGTGAGTTCAGTTTGCGCCTACAATCAGTTAACGACAGGTCCTTTACGCGTGTTTGGAAAACTTCGCTGACCAGTATAACTATTAATTCGTTTGAATTTGGCGACAATGGTGCAAAATATTTGAGTGAAGCATTGCGAGAGAATACGACCCTGACTAGTTTGGAAGTTTTAGATGTCGATATTGGCTTATTTGGTAAACAACACAAAGCTGAACTGCTCAACTACATAAAGTGTAACATTTTGAAGAGGGACACGACTAATATGTCCGATTCTTCTGCAGTCACAATTTCCGTTGCCGATAGTGCTTTGAATTTGGAACCCCAACGTACAACGAATTCAGTGGAGTATCTGACCGGGTTGGATCAAACTTTTATAGTCTGTTGTGATACTCATTTGAAGGAAAGTACATTTTTGTTTATATTATATATGCAAATCGTCGTATGGAAATGCGCTTGTTCTCTTCTGCTTACGTTTTTCTGTATCCTCCATTGGAGAGTGTTACCTGTTTCATGATAGATGACTCAAAGGTGATGGAGGTGAGAAAAGAACCTCATTGTTTTGAATCAAATCAGTTTATATGTGCCATTTGTGGTAATGTTTGCATCTCTCCTTATGGTTCAGGAAATTGCAGCCATGTTTTTTGCCAAGCTTGCATTAAACAATGAGGCAAAAACTCTTGTCCGACGTGTCAAACAGCTTGCGAGGAATGGAGACGCTCGGCACTTGCTGAACATTTTATACTGCAGCTAACACTACATTGTCCATCTGAATGCGTTTGGAAAGGTACTTGTAGTGATTATACCAAAAGTCACCACTTGAAATGTCCAAATGATGTTGGCAAATGTAGTGTATGTTATTTATAGATGAAGCGATCGGAATTTTTCAATTTACATCATCGAAATTGTCCTTATCGTCTTGTTGCTTGTGAATATTGTCATTATGATGTTCCTTCGCACTGCTTGCTGCTCATATTGCTCATGAATGTGCATTGGCTCCTAGTACTTGTGTTGCTTGTGGCCAGTCTTTTTCAACGCGGCGGTCCATGATACGCCATATTGAGAATGAATGTTTCAAATTGGCTGAAAAATGTTGTTATGATGATAGTGGCTGAACGTATATATATATATATATATATATAGAGAGAGAGAGAGAGAGAGAGAGGTCTCTTGCCGAAACATGAGTCAGAGGCTATGAAAGAACATTTTTGTCTTGTGAAACAAAACAAGACTTCAAGGGACAAAATGACTTGTCTCATTTATAACTGTTATCTAAGGGAATTCGTTCCGCTGAATAAAATGGACAAGAAACCTGTTTCTGTCAATGAATGAAGATCATTTGTTATGTATATCCTGATAATATTTCAAGTTGATGAAAAAAGTATATTCTTAACTGTCCTATAAATATTTACCAAATTTCATGTTTTGATACCACTTGTTTGTCAAGCAACGCCACTTGATAAACGAATAGACTTGGAAATTTTCCTCGAGAGACAAAATGTCTTTAGAGTCTATGGACGTCAGTGTCAGTGAATGATAGAGCCTGTATCGAGTTGATACCAAGTAGCTTCTTCTCTTTATATTGCATAACTCAATGTACAAAAGAGGGAGGCCACTGCAATTATACCGTTTCTTGTATTGATTTCATATAGTTCACTAAATAAGCTAGTTGATTGTGGTTCACAACGACTACTCAACACATCTTTAAAAAAGAATAATTGTTTCAATGTGAAAAGATAGGCACCATTGTTTGGCCATTTATAATCATGGAAATAATTGGCCTAATCAGTGCTCATAATGAAGTAACAGTAATAGGTCAGCAATCCCATCAGCTATCTAAATAAATATAGCATACTAGAAACATAGCTCTTTTGTTTGTTCGACCCACAGGTATCCAACTCCTACATGTTTGCTCCTCGTCATCGTCAGATAGAAGCATTCAAATACAACAAGACAAAGATTTGTGAGCCACTAGGCAGGCTAAAGTATTATAAATGTTGGTAGACGCTAACCTGATTTGTAACCAAGAAATGCACATTCCGGGGTATCATCCGGGTTTGTATCCAGAGCTCTGAAATTCCACAGATATGAGTTTGTACAGACTATCATGTACATAATTATTGTATGATCAACTCGAGCATTTACACAACACACGTCACGGTATCCCAAAGATGCCAGCAAAAGCTTCTGGGAATTAGCTTCGTGTCATTTGAAACCAAGCTATAAGAAGCTACTAGTTTCTGTCAAGCAGACACTAGGACAACTCCGAAAAGTCCTTCAAAGCCACGTCAGCTTAATAGAGTTGTTACACGATTGTTGAATTCGTTTATTGAAGTGTCGTAACATCGTATACGAAACCCCAGCTCTCTAAATACCAAGACCTGAAAGTGTGATTATTTTCTGACAGTTGAGAACCTTGTACCAGATATCACATTTTGCAACAGATAAACAACTGCTAATATGTTATTGACCTGCATTTTGGCAAAACGGGTTTTCCTTATAACTAGAATAAGAACAAATATTGGTGTATTTTCATGTTCTCAAAAAAGCGAATCAATTGTACACTGATATCAAAAAATGTGGCTTTCTAACTGAAACAGCCAATATTAAGCTCTTTCTCATTCCAAGTAGACAATATTCAAGCTTTGTGGCTAACGCTATAAAAGAGTTTAAAATGAGACGCTTCATGTCGATATATATTGGAACTGCTCCCATACTTGATATTAAAAAGTTCACAAAAACAGGAAACATTGTTGCTTAACAAGTACAGATATTTTACACATAAATCGCATGAGATTTCATCTGCTAGAAAAACCTCTGAGAGCAAGCAAAGAGACAATTACTCATCGATTGCATTTCTTCAACAGATGCCTAACGAGATTTCATCTCCAAGCAAGAAAGATCGTAATAAAAGTATTTTTAAAGAATCTTATCAAAGTTCTCTAATGCTGGATAGAGTGTAGGTCAAAAAGGAGTTGTCAACTTTACTATGAGTTATAGCAACGATAGTGGTAAAGTTGGAAGCCTTTTCAATATTCAAAACTCAACGTACCGATATGGAAGCACAGTAGCTACCCTTGAGATAGAAGCACAAGAATATCAGAAGATGAAAAGAAAGTTCAATCAAGAGCTTCTTGAAGTTGCCAAAGTAAGTGATTCGCATAAAAGCAGTAGGACAGAATCTCCTTTTCCCAATCCAACGACTCTTGGACTCGTAGGCTTTAGTTGTATCACGTTTATTCTAAGTGTTTTTGAATGCAAAGTTACTCCCAAGTGCAATAACCACCGGTGTTGTTGGACCTGGCTTCTTTTATGGAGGAGTTGCACAATGTATTGAAGGTTTGATGTGTTTTATTACAAAAAACTCGTTTGGTTTCGTTGCTTTGACTTCTTATGGAGCGTTTTAACTAGCAGTTGCTACACTTTTTACTTTAGAGAAAGAAAATGTTTTAATGTTTGGTGCAGATTCGAATCAAGTTATAGGAATTCTATTGGTTGGTTACACTATATTTTCGCTGTACTTGTGGATTGGGTCCTTTGCTCATCATTTGGCATTAATCATTATTATAAGTTTACTGGAAATCACCCTTATTCTTTTGTCATTGGCTAACTTTGGAGTGATTTCCTCTGTGCCTGGAAGTGTCACAGGTATTCTACTCTCTACTGGTGGATGGTACGAATGAGAGATTAGAAACCTTAAGAAATACTTATTGTGTTGATTAGGTACTTTTCAGCTGCAATATTTGTCAACGAGAACCTTAGACGAACCATTATCCCGGTTGGTGATATCACAAACATACCATTCCTTCGAAGGATTGCTTTTCGAGACTGAAAACATTAAGACACTACGTTTGATATTTCTTGAATAAAAATACCATTTTAAGGAATTGCAGTTGTCCAGTTATATAACAGAATAATTGCTTCCAAGAAAAGTAAGCTCAAGAATGGATTATGAGCTTTTGGATGCTTGTAGGAATTTTAATATTCTTTTTCGATTGAATAAGCATGCAGGCAACAATCAGAATAAGTACGCATCTCACAATTGCATGAACTATTTTGTCCTCAACCAACAACACCATTCAAACTTATCCTCTCACTCTTGAAGGATACCATCACTTGCAATGAATGCACTGTCAATAAGATATGGATGAAGGCCAATACTTGAACTTGCGCGCATGTATATTCAAGTTGGTCTTGTGGATGTTGGTAGGGTTGCCGGCGCTACCTAAAGAAACATTATAATATTGAATACTGTTTAATAGAAAGTCTATTGCGCAACACATACAGATGCAACGTTAAAAGTTGCTCTCAAATGACAAAAAGACGCCATCCTTACAGCTTCCATATAACTGTACCTCAAAGGAGAAAGAATTCCTAATTACGGATTAATGCACAAAGAACATATCTAATATCATACAAAAGACATGAGCCTATCAAACACTGCCAAAGCCAAGGAGATCTTTTTTGAATCAACTGTCATAAACTCTACAACATACTAAATGTTGTCAAATTTATTCACGCCATTCGTCTTTAATACATTGCGAATGCCACTGAAGTATTGGCGTCAAGATATTAATTATGAAACCTAACCCAAGCATTGGTACCGAGTCTAAAACCAGATGTTCTTTAAGGAGTACGCCAGAATAGCTTCTATCTATCCATCGACGCTTACCGATCCTCATAGGAAAGGCAAGCATCTGTTGAAGTGTATTCAATGTGAGATATCTTAACATATATCTAACAGCTCGGTCTCTTGCGAATTTCTAATATTTCTCGGACATTGCTCTTACCATCCTGTGTTCTCATAACACAGTTACATTTAAACTCAGGCATCTGCGACTCAAGGAAACGACGAAAAGCTTCAGTACCACCACCAACTCCAAAATAAAAGCGCTTTCCACTAAGGTAAGCTACTCCAGTTTCCACCTTTAACAAGTGTTGTAAACACTCAGTTAAGGTATGAAAGGTTTCCGTCCGATACATTATTTCCGAGCCCAAAATCAAGTCATATCTTTCGCAAAGGCCTTGATGAAGCAAACAAGTCCAGTCTCCCGCAAAAAAGAGAGAATCAGAAGCTGCTTCTAAACAGTTGTTCAACAAAAGATTTGGAAATAGCACCTCCCGTATAACTTCCCGGTTATAGTCAAGAAAATCCATATTAATACCCTCTTGCAAGGAAAAGATGCCTGGTAAACCGTGACCACAGCCGAGTTCTATTCCAGTCTTGTAAAGGGAGAGGTCTAGGTTCTTAAACAGAAAAAGTACAAGATCGACAGAGCCCTCCCATAACTTGAAGCCTCCCTCATATACTCCTCCGATGATGTCTCGATTGTTTTCAATGTTGCCAAAATACTTTGCCGTCAGTTCGTTTGCTTTTCGGCGGACGAGAGTTCGGCTTCCTGTAATTTGAACAGACTCTGTTTCATATTGCACATTTCTCGGTATTTCCAGCTTCACCGTTAAAGTCTCAAAGTTCGTGGCGTTACTTGGAACCGCACGTGGTGAAGGAACAGACGGAGTTGTATGAGCGTCCTCTAAAAAACCAAATCGGAAGGTCATCACAGTAAGCCGAACACTGTGTAGCAGGTCGTACCAGTAGTTACAATGTTCTCTTGCATCATAATCAAATGGTGTTCTCAAATGTTGTTAATGTTATTGAGCGATAACACAGGAAACTGAGTTAGCTTCCAAATGGATGGGTATTGTACAATTGCTGATTAAATATATTTCCTTCTCTTGGCTTAATAACAAGTTCATTCTTGAAACTGATAGTCATAATGGCTATTGAAGAACAGAACACTTTATGTGAAACAAAAAAGAACTGAGAGAGAAGACCAGCAGCTACAATATTCATGTTTCCTATACTAAACAGCCTGTCTTGGTTGTATTCCCATTTTTTTCTCGAGCTCCAATATTCGTAATGTAGTCTTGGGAATCACATCAGGTGTAAGAGAAAGACTATCGATACCTTTCTGAACCAGGAACTCGGCAAATTCCGGATAATCACTAGGACCTTGTCCACAAATTCCCACCTTACGCTTTGCTTTCTGGGCATCTCCTATCACTTGCTCTATCATTCTGAGAACAGCGGGATTCCTTTCATCATACAAATGAGCTATAATTTCATTATCTCGATCCAAGCCAAGCACTAGAGAAGTCAGATCATTGGAGCCAATACTAAAGCCATCAAAAATTTTAGCAAACTCGGTTGCCAAGATGACGTTGGAAGGTACTTCACACATGACGTAAATTTCTAAACCATTCTCTCCTCGTTTTAGTCCATGCTGAGCCATCAATTCCTGCACGCGAACACCTTCTTCTACTGTACGACAAAATGGAATCATTATCTTGACATTCTTCAAACCCATTTCATTCCGGACTCTTCTCAGGGCTTTGCACTCCAATTCAAAGCCTTCTTTATACCGAGGGTCATAGTATCGTGAAGCTCCACGAAAACCAATCATGGGATTATGTTCCTCAGGTTCATAGGCAGTACCACCAACCAAATTGCCATATTCATTGGATTTAAAGTCAGATAAACGGACGATGATATCATTTGGATAGAATGCAGTGGCCAACTGAAATATAACTATTAGCTTGATTCTACAAAATCCTCAATTTCTTACCATCCCAATACCAAAGGCGAGCTTCTCAACAAAATATTGTGCCTTGTCTTTGTATCCTCTAGTTTTTTTGTCAATGAGTTGCTTTGTCCGTTCATCTTGTTGAGTATAATGGAGAAGTGCAAGTGGATGGATGCCAATGTAGTTGTTGATAATAAATTCTTCCCTTGCAAGACCGACGCCATCATTTGGGATGCGTGACATCTTGAAAGCTTCTGAAGGATTACCAAGATTCATCATTATCTTTGTCCGAGGTCGTGTCTCATTTGGCAGTTCCATTTTCTCACACACAAAGTCTATTTTGTCTTGGTAAACTTTCCCTACTTCTAGAAGTATGGTAAGGGTTAGCAAATTTTACAGGTTCAACAAACAGCGAAAACTAACCTCCACTTGCACAACTCACTGTGATGTTTTGCCCATCTTTAATAAGTTGTGTTCCTTTGTCTGTCCCGACTATTGCAGGTATACCAATCTCTCTACACACGATAGCTGCGTGACAAGTACGACCACCTTTATTGGTAACTATAGCTGCTGCAGTCTTCATTACAGGTTCCCAATCAGGATCTGTCATTTCGGTAATCAAAATATTACCAGCAACAAATTTCCCAATGTCTTCAGTAGAATGAATAACTTGTGCTCTTCCTGATGCAATTTTTGAACCAATTGCTCTTCCAGTGGCCAATACTTTAAGGTCCTTTTCTTCCGTTTTCAAAATGTAGTTTTCAAAGATATTATCCACTTTGTTTCTGCCCGTGGAGTGGGCTGTTTCTGGTCTAGCTTGAACAAGAAACAAATTTCCAGTAAGAAAATCTTTTGCCCATTCTATATCCATTTCTACTGGCTTTCCATACACCACTTCAGAGTAATGTTGTTGAATACGAACTGCCCATTTGGCCAACTGCAAGATTTCAGCATCCTCTAATGCAAATCTTTCACGGTCTTCCTTTGCTACTGGGACTATCTTTGTTGTGATTCTCTTGTTTCCAACCCCCTTAGAGTCATTTTCTGTTTCTGCATATGTCATTTTTGTGTCTTTGGAACCAATGGTTTTTTGAATGATTGGACATGGTGCTAACTCAAGAGCGCCTTTAAAGACATAATACTCGTCAGGGTTGACATGTCTATAAAACAAATTAGTTAACAAGTGAACGAAGTACCCATTTGTGAACTTTACCCTTGAACAACATTTTCCCCCAACCCTAGTTGTCAAAAATGCTCTGTTAAGTAACGAATACTGGATATGAAAGAAACGACCTACCGTATGAAGCTGTCAAAAAGACAATCTTGTCAAAACCAGTTTCTGTATCTAGCGTAAACATAACTCCTGAACATGCATTCCCAGCATCTACCATTCTTTGAACTCCGACTGCCAATGCCATAGAGTTCTGGTCAAAGCCAAACTCTGCTCGATAGCAGATTGCACGATGAGTAAATACCGACGCATAGCATTCCTTCAAAGCTACCAGGAGCTCTTCAGTACCACGAACATTCAATATGGTTTCATATTGGCCTGCAAAACTAGTGCCAGGTAGGTCCTCTGCTGTCGCGCTACTTCTTACGGCAACGGGAAGTTTCTCAATGCCTTCCCTTTCACAAAGTTGTTGGTATGCTCCGATAACCTGACTTTCTAAGTCCTGAGGCAACGGAGTTCTGCAAATAGCTTCACGAAGAGCCTCAGCTTTGGAAGAAAGCTTCTTATGTTCCTGAACATTACTTTTCTTCTCCAGCCAATGAGATAATTCCTCTATTTGAGTGGATAGGCCACAGCTATCAAGGAAGCGTCGATAAGCTCGAGCTGAAACAGCGAAGCCAAAGGGAACTCGAATACCAACTTTTTGGAGTTGGTTGACCATCTCGCCAAGGGAGGCAACTTTTCCTCCCACATACTCTGTGTCTGCTGCATGAATTTCATCAAACCAAAGGATATCTTTCGTTGCTTTCTTTCCTTCCATCTTTTATCTCAAAATGTAAAAACCAAAATTTACCAACGTGGGTGAAAAAATGAACTTAAGCAGGTTAAAGAAACCTCAGGATTTCTACGGTTGACCCAAAATTGATGCAGAAAAGAAAAGTAGAAATTCACGGCCGATAGGGTTTCCATAAATTTCGCTTTCCCACTCAATAATCTTCGCCGCCGCTCCTCAGCCAAACAAATGTTTAGCTGTATAGCGGTTGCCTAAAACCATCTTTGTTCAAAATTGAAGAGAAGCGTGAAGGACGATATTATGGATACTCTTACTTGTCCCTGGCTTTAGTGAAATTACTGGCCATCCAGTCAATTAATAGGATTCTTCTGTATTTACTTTAATAAAGCACTAACTCAACAGTGTTGAGTCGACGAACCTCTTTTAGCCAATACTCCTTGTCCCATATGCAAGATATTTTCATTATCTTATCAAGCATCAACGTCTCGACGAAAACTACACAACTGCCAGAGCAATATAAACTGTTTTTCGTGGCAGATATTGGCCCACCACTAGAAAAGTAGTAAGCGACTCAAGATAGACAAACTAACAACATTGACCGTTTATTTTTCAGGGACGAAACACGGTAGAAAACAAAGCATGGGGAACCGTTTGTTAATCTAGTTCCGAATTTAAAACTCTTCTTCACCTTCAGCATCATTCGAGTCCATGCCAACCTCCTCATAATCCTTCTCGAGTGCAGCAAGGTCTTCGCGAGCCTCGGAAAACTCGCCTTCCTCCATGCCTTCACCAACATACCAATGAACAAATGCTCTTTTAGCATACATCAGATCGAACTTGTGATCAATGCGTGCAAAAACTTCCGAAATGGCAGTGCTATTTGAGATCATACAAACTGCTCGATCAGATTTTGCCAGTTCAGATTCCGGAACAACAGATGGCGCTTGATAATTAATACCACATTTGAAGCCTGTTGGGCACCAGTCAACGAACTGAATAGTACGTTTCGTTTTAATAGAGGCAACAGCAGCATTCGTATCCTTAGGAACAACATCACCACGATACATCAAACAGCAAGCCATATATTTTCCATGTCGGGGATCACACTTAGCCATCATATTGGACGGCTCAAATGCAGAGCTCGTAATTTCAGCGACAGACATTTGTTCATGGTAAGCTTTCTCAGAAGATAAAACTGGAGCATATGAAGAAAGCATAAAGTGAATACGAGGATAGGGTACAAGATTAGTCTGAAACTCGTTAATGTCTACATTTAAAGCTCCATCGAATCTAAGAGAGGCTGTCAGAGAGGATATTACTTGTGCTATTAACCTATTCAGATTAAGATAAGATGGACGTTGAATATCCAGAGATCGGCGACAAATGTCATAGATTGCCTCGTTATCTAACAGCACATCTACATCGGTATGCTCTAGCAAAGAATGAGTAGACAGGACAGAATTATATGGTTCCACAACTGCTGTAGAAACTTGAGGGGAAGGATACACAGTGAAACCAAGTTTGGACTTTTTCCCGTAGTCGACCGACAGACGCTCCAATAACAACGAGCCGAAACCAGCCCCAGTGCCTCCTCCAACCGAATGAAATACTAAAAATCCTTGCAAACCAGAGCAGTTATCTGCCAGTTTACGAATCCTTTCCAAAGTCAAATCTACAATTTCTTTCCCAATTGTATAATGCCCTCTGGCGTAGTTGTTTGCCGCATCCTCTTTACCAGAAATGAGTTGTTCTGGATGATAGAGTTGGCGATAGGCGCCCGTTCGTACTTCGTCGACAACTGATGGCTCGAGGTCGACAAATACACAGCGCGGTACGTAACGTCCTGAATTAGTCTGCGTGAAAAACGTCCCAAAAGCTTCTTCATTTGCCGTATTTCCCTTGTTTGCCAAAGTGCCATCAGAGTTAACTCCGTGTTCTGCACAAATTGTGTTAGCCATTTCTCCTACAAATGTAAAAACAACTAACCCAGACAATAAAGTTCCCAACAAGAGTTAGCAACTTGGACACCAGCTTGCCCAATGTGTAAAGAAATAACCTCACGCATATTTATGAAAAATTTCTAAACCGCAAAAGATACTTGTTCAACGAAGGTTTTTGAGGCACCCACGTCAAACCAAACAACAAATTCAAACAGTGAAAACTGTCAAATCCCAATCAAAAAGCTTTAAAAGAGAAATTTTGGCGCGCAAAGGATGGGCACGTTTAAATATGGCGGGCTACAAAACCCAAAGATCTTGTGCCATCTGGTTTTGTCCTAACTACGATTGACGCCATATACAAAGACTCGAAATTACGGGTTCACTTTCCGCGCAATTGAAGATTATCTAAATGCTTCAGATACTATCCCAAAGACTCTTTCAATTCTTTGCAAGAGGCATTATTCTGTCGTTGTGAATAGGTGGCCTGCTATTTCAGACTGTTTGGCATTGAAGGCAGTCAGTACTTCCACCAGTCACAAAGCGAATTTCTAGACGACATCGAGTCTTTCAATAGCTTCCTCATAATTGAGCTTCTGTATACAATTAGAACAAGGTGATAGCAAAGACGACTGCACGTATTTTACGTAATAAAGAACTTAATTATATTTCTCGTTAAACACTGATATGAGTTGGACACCTTCGTGCTTGATACTTTTCTCCATGTTACAATTCATAATCGACAACTAACCCTACTCTTACAGAAATTTCCGCTTTGCGTCTAAACCTTTCTTTTCTTTTCGAGAATTTCTTATCTACAAGTTTGATATCCCTATTAAGATCTTGGCTTTAAGTTTTGGACTGTATAAAGCAGAATTCAAGTAGGACTATATCCAAATTATTCAGAATGACTACTGCATGGTTCATCGTGCCCACTTGCTTTAAAATAATAAAATTCTCTTCATGATCCCTATAGGGAGTTTCGAAGCGAACACTAATCCTGTTCTTCTCTAGAGCTGTTCCAATCAAGCAACTATAACAGGCCATTATGTTAATAAATGCAAACGAATGTTTTCCCTTAAAAAGATTGATGACCGCTTCCAAACGACACAAAATAGTTCCTGCAAAAAGCATACTACGTCAACAACATCGTTTGGTTGCTTGCTGTTGCGGCGAAGAAAACAGTCGTAATGGAATCATTCAAAGCAACTTTTCGATTCAGGGATCTCAGTTCCAAAAAATATTAAAAAATCTTCTAAGGCTCTCTATTCTCTTCTACTGTTATAGAGTAGACCAAATCAGGGAAACAAATTTTGTTAAAAGCTGTGCGATTTCTCTCAGGCTCAAAAAAATGTAATACCGGTATTACCCTTGACAAAATACTTCTTAGCCGTCCTACATTTTCTTTTCTGCTTTTCAAATCTCTTAAGCAACACTGGTGACAGTACGGAACAAATAACCAAGTCTCCGACAGACAAGAAAATATTATAGTGTAACTCTTCGACATAAAAGAATCCCCAGTATGCTATTGTGAAGGAACTTTATTCATATGAGCTCACCAAAGCTGACGACTGATGCAATCGAAACTTGTTTGGAAAGTTATTCTTCTACAAAAATTACATCGGAAGGTGTCTTGTTCAACATCGTATATAAAAATAGAAATTGCTGCACGAAAAAGCCGCGAAATTTTTTCTTGAATTTGATTTGATCCCATTTGAAAATAGATGGTTCTTACTAGGAGTTCTGCAAAAAAGTCGTTAGCCAACGTCCAAAATGATAAAGAGACAGGTATGTGCAACAATACAAGAATCATTCATATACTGATCTTTTTAGAATAGAGCTGTCACTGGAGACTCCTGTACGAAAACTTAGCAGAGAGTTGGCATCTCTGGGAGTGCGAGCTCCTCCTGCCACTCCCTGTCAAGAAACATCTGGTAAACCAAGTGTAAATGAAAAAAGTTCCAATAGTATCCCGATAATTTCAAATGAAATTCAATTAGATGATATTCCACTAGAGACGAAGACAGAGCTGAGTAATAAAAAAGCAGGCAATGCAATCTGTCTGGAAGATTTAGTCTCTAACTCAGAAAGTCGTACTGATGAGAAAGAAAACTCTAAAGATGCAACATCAAACTCTCTTTTAGACAGGGAACAACATAGCAGTCCGGTAATCTTATCTCCTGTGGAATATATGTCTTCGAATTGTCAGGTTGTCGCTACTCCCGAGACCTCCTTTACTATTCAGTCAAGCGAAGCTGCCACTCATAAGACTGAAACAACGCCCGCTGAACAGCATACTGTTGCGACGTTCCAAATGATAGGAAGTCAAGCTGCTCCAGAATGGTCTGGTGAGCATATTCTGTTTTCTGTTCTTGGAAAGAGCAAAGTGAAAATGCACCATCCAGTAGAGCAGTCAGCAGAGATACCGTCCGATGATACTAACAAGGATAAAAATGTTGATGAAGACAGCATTGATTCTCCAAACAAACTGGAAATACCGCCACAGAAACTGGACTTCGAACCCGTTCAAGAACAAAGGGAAGAAATTCTTTCGGAAGAGCCTTCAGAACAGAAACATGTTTCTATCTTGACTTCAGATAAGCTAATACTGTCAGAAGACATTCGCTCAAAAGATTCTTCAGGAGTAAGTTATCGTTCTATTATATTCGCCACACTCAGTTCAAGTCTACTAGAATAAAGAAAATGTTCGGGGCAGTGCTACTGTGGAAGGCACTCATACCACTCAATCGAAAGCAGTTTCTTCCTCAACTCCGGCCAAGCAACAGTTGGAGGAATGTCACTACAGTAAGCCAACACAAAGTTCAGCTGCAAAGGAGAAAAAGAAAATGGATCAGGAAAGGCAAAGAATGAAAGTCACAGGTTCCAGTGCTCGTTCGTCTCAATGGAAAGGACAACATATTCGCTTTGAAAAAGTCCAGTAAATGGTAAGGTGCCAAGGACGCCACTACTTGAGTTTCTGACAAGTTGATTATTGTTATTCTAGTTACAGAAATAAGCGAGAAAGTACGAAATCTTAGCATTAACGGTCCTGGCTATCTGCGACCAACCGTTTCCGCTTCCGCAAAGCATTCTAGCATAGGAAAAGAGAGCACTCTCGCGAGCAAATATCTTTGGAAACCCTAAAACTGCTGTAGTTTGGTAACTAATAAAGTAAGGATGTTCTTTATCATCCTTTCCCCGTACAGTTTGACCTTTCGACACCAGTGCATTTAGCTGTATATTTATGAACTATATTTCGAGACCAGAAATGTCCTTAAACAGATACAGTCGTCCACTGACGGTTATCTGCTATCAACATGATACTGAATAACCATGGAAAGTATTACAGGATGTCAACGAGGCAATTTGCTACATAGGGAACTCTCGCTAGTAACTAATTAAATTAACTGTTGCATAGAAATTATACTCATTCCGTGTATTCTTTATTACCACACCCATTTTATGATGCACGAATAAAAGATAGAAGCTGCATGTGTCCCTATGTACAAAATAAATTGCTAGGAAACTAAGATATCCTCGGGATCCGAATATTTCCTGTTAGATACTGAAGAATCTTTCTTTCCATGTACCTTTCTAAGGCCCGAACCCTCCAAGGTCCCTTCACTAACGGGCGTTCCCTGGTGGGATGACGACTTCCTACTTGGTGAGACATCTCGTACAAGAGAAACTCCAACAGCTTGCTGAAATGCTTGTAAAAGCTCATCATCTTGCTCATCACAAGGTGTAGAACTCTCTTCTCGACTAACAGATGGAAGATTAAAACCACTGTATGGAACTACTTCATGTAAATCATTAATGTCATCCACTGATGACTTGCTTCTACTCAAGGAAGATGTGGAGTTAGTCAGTTTTTCACCTTTTACTGTCTTTTGTGAAAACACTTCTTCTAACCGGTGAACTCTTCTTTCAAGTTTCTCTCTAGCTGCTCGTTCTAGAGACAACGAAGCGCGTGTTTCCGACAAAAGTAGCTGCGTCCAAAAGTCAAACGTTTCCGAAATTTCCTGAACACGGCCTTCGTTGGCTTGTTGCATGCGACTCAATTCATGTTTCAACTCATTAAGCTCTTCTTGTAGCTTTTGCACTTGTGTTTCTAAATTCCCCAACTTTGGTTCGAGAGAACCTCGATATGACCACTCTTTGCCAGTTCCGTTCATTGTGGGCGAGCTGTCTTCCTTCTTTGACGAGTTGAACTTTGATAAAAAGCTGATTGTCTGTTTCTTCTCTTTTGAACTATCCATTATTGAGATATGACTTACTGCTGGACTGAATAGAAACTTCGATTGACTTGACTTAAAGAGAACTTCCGAATAAACCTTTGCAAATATTAGCAGTGCCATGGAACTTGCTATCGGGTTTCCTATGTGTTCTTCTAATACCGAACCGTTGCTATCAATGGTTCTTGTGAAGTATGGCATAAACATTATAGGGCCTATAATAACTTCCACTCCGGGGTTTCGATTTTCGGAATCGGAAATATCCGACTTTCTAAACTGCTCGGCCAATATAGACAACGTCTCATCGACATAACCGGCAGACTCTGACCTCACGACTGCACCAGCAACTGTTCTCAAAATAGTCAGAGCTTCTACCTCCAGCTTGGTTACGACAGAAAACAGCTTGGCTCGTGCACCGTCACCAAAATTCTTTTCATAAAAAGTTATAGCTGCGTCCACCAATTCTCCTCTAACTGAAGACGGAACCGTGCGCTTCCATCTTTCTTTCAGCCACAAAGCCAGAGCTCCTAATACATCCCACTCGTCATATAGTGCCAAATCTACCTGTTTCCTCTTTCCTTCTTCCTCTTCACACAACATGGAATACAAGTTCATAGCTGACTCACTAATAGACCATCATATTCATCCTCCTGCTTGTCTTTTATAAAATTTTCAGTGTCCCACAAGTCATTTGATGAAGATATAACACAGACTGAAGAAGGGTCTTTTGGGTTCTCCAAAGACCCGTGCCCTTTTGCATGTTGGTGTCGTTCTACCTGATTCCACCAACCTGCCAGTTGAGCTGAAGTAATGAAAGTTGAACCTGCAGCATCTATTATGGCTATTGCTCTTTCAACCCAGCGAAGGGTAAATGAATGTGAAGTTTTCAAGGTCATAGCGTTATCCACGAGTGTGGAACACTATCAAGTCGATGTCCCATGGAAAGAGAGATGGCAAAGAAATTAAGAAATGGCGCCCAAACATGTCGGCTGGCAAACTCGAAAGAACGTCATTTTTCGCAAGATGTTTCCTTTTGAGGACTGACTGTCAATTAAAAACTGTCAACTAATTATAGGTTTTAGCAAAGTTCATGAACTAATATCCAATATTTTGCTGTGAAATAGTGTTTGTGCATTGCCTGGTACATCTTCTGGTTCTCCCTGTAATATTGCGCCCCAGTCCTTTGCCAAAGTTGGCAATAAGGTAAATGTGGCAATTTTGTATGTCGGGTTTCCATTTCAGGTATCTTCTACGGTTGCAATGTTATTTGTTTCTGCTCAAAAACGAGTTTAAAGTTTTCCCAGTTGTATGAGTAATTACTTTCCCCGTGAAACACGAGGTGAGCATCTGTGACTGACAATTGCTACCTTTCTTACTTGCTGAACAAATAAAAAGCTTTATTCCACCACTATTCAACGATACATGGCGTCTGCTTGAAGATTTTTAGCAATCTCGGTTTCCCAGCGATCTCCATTCCGCAACAACTTTTCCTTATTATACAAAAGTTCCTCATGTGTTTCTGTCGCATACTCAAAGTTGGGACCCTCAACGATCGCATCAACAGGGCAGGCTTCCTGACACATGCCACAGTAAATGCACTTGGTCATATCAATATCATATCTTGTTGTTCTTCGTGAACCATCCGGTCTTGGTTCTGCTTCTATCGTTATTGCTTGTGCGGGACATATTGCTTCACAAAGCTTACAAGCAATGCAGCGTTCCTCTCCTGACGGGTACCGACGAAGAGCGTGTTCTCCTCTAAAGCGAGGGGAAAGTGGTCCCTTCTCACTGGGGTAATTTAAAGTGACCTTTGGTTGGAAGAAATACTGGAGTGTCAACATAAGTCCTCTTATCATTTCTGTTGCGAAAAGTGTTGTTGCTGTGGTATCAATTACTTTCCTTGCGTTAGCTTGTGCACGCGGAAAACTGGATTTCAACTTACATTCTTTCCAAGTGGGGACTGGCTCATTCGTTGTCTTTTCAGTGCTTCCAGAAGCTTTGGCAGAATAAGTCTTTTCTGTTGAAGAAGAAGATTGTTGTCCTATCCGACAAAAGTTTAGAAAAGAAGTACACAATAAGAAAATTGTTGAGAACCTTCGTTGAGGGGCCTCGAAAACAGGTTCCTGGAACCACAAACTCCAGGAATCTTGTTTCGAAAGTTATCCATTGAAGCTTGGGGTACTTTCTTCAACGACGACTTTGTTCTTTGAAGTATTGAGAAAACCCTAGACATTGGATGTAGACCAGTGTAATCAAGCAGCCAACTGCAAAATCCCAAATAAGTGGTCTGAGGTTGAAACAATGGCAATTAATAAGTGTACGTCCGTCAGATGGAAACACTTCAAAAGTTTCATACAAGTGCAAATCATTTGAGGTGCAAAAGATATGAAAAAATGGCGTTCACTGGCAGGTTAATAATGTTCCAAAAACAAGATTCAAGAGAAGATGACTACTCTGTTTGCAGGCCCTTGACTTGGTAAGATATAAGGGGCGTATACAATATAGAAAAACCATTTCTGAAAAATGCTTATATTCTACCCTGCACAAATCTTTTATCCATGCAATAAAAAGACTACGAACGTGGCGAATGTTCCTTTTCGCTTTTCACTTGTTGCCAACTAACGTCATAAACCCCATCTGACGAAGAGGGGCTCAAACTCTGCCTCTCTTCCTTAGTTTCTTCGTCTGATTCCTTATTTTTCTTGCGTTTTTCTTCCGAATCCTTCAAACTTTCCTCCATGCCTTCAGCAAATTCGCTGGTTGCCTGTTTCATACTCCCAACCACTTTCCCTAAATCCTTACCAAGCTCTGAAATTTTCTTTGGACCAAATATTAGTGTTCCTACGACAACAATCACGGCAATTTCTGGCCATCCAAGGCCAAATAGACCCATAGAGATGTCGTACTGTTGTTTATTTCTCTCTTGCATACGTCTCGTTTGTACTGACTTCCTCACAGTAGACCCACAGTATGCCATTGGAAAGTGCAGGGTACAGTGTCCAAAAAAGAAAGATTTTCGGCAACTGTGCAGAACTGGACACCTTCTCCCACTTGCATGGCTAACAGTAACTAAAAACGTGAAAGCCATAAAAATCAAATGCTCTCCCAATCGATGTGCAGTCAACTGCAGCCGCACCCCAATCGTTTTTCTTCCGCCAATTGAATGCATTTTTTTGAAAAGGACCAAAGTGGTTTAAAAAAATGGGATCGAAGAAAAGGTCTTGCCAAGTCCTGGAACCAAAAACTCCTACTCAGTTGGTACAAACAAAGTGTCTTTTAACAGTTGATAACCTCAAAGACACCTATCTATACTCGGAAGATTCTTTTCCATCAAGTCCAGTGACGGACAACAAGAAAGAAGGTAGGGGATCCTATTGCTTTTTGTGCCTTGTGATAAACATGGAAGTAGATGATTGCTATGTTTCAAAGACTAATATTCATTCTGTGGAATCGGAAGACTTGTTATTCTTCCGTTCTTGGTTATTATCTCTCCAGCTTAGTCACTACGAGTACACGTTTCTCTCTCACGGAATTTGCTCCCTGGCGTCTTTATGTACTTTGAATGAAGAAAGACTCAAAGAAATTGGAATCTTGACCTTAGGAGCTCGAAAGAAAATTCTTCATAATCTTTGTATATGGGATATGTCAATAACCCCTTTGAACAGTGGGAAGGACAACAATAATGTTGTTCAGTCACATCTCCAACAGTCCTCAGAAAATGAAATCAGTGTAAAAGGCAAGAAACAAGAACAAAAGGATTCTTGTATGTTGACACCCAATATTACTCAAGATACCAACCAGATGAAAACAGAAGAAAAGAAATACTATCCAATTTTCTATCCGAAGAATACAAGAGAAGTTGCTAATTCTGAAAACAACAGTGATGTCATCACAAGAGGCCATCCATTTTGGAAAAGTGTTCCCGGGACTACTTTCACTGTTGATTCTTTTAAAGCAGCTGGTCAGGGTGGTAGCTGTCAGTTCTTTCTTTCCCATTTTCATTCGGTGAGTGATTTTATGTTCTGGCTACGTTGATGATTGAACTATTTGGGAAGTAGGATCATACAGTTGGTCTCACTAGCAGCTTTCGAAGTGGAAGAATTTATTGTAGTACCATTACTGGCGCTTTGATTCGCACCCAGTTAGGTGTGAAATCCGAATACATCCAAATGCTGAATATGAATCAATCAGTCGATATTCCAGACAATGGAGATAATGTTCAAGAAGGAAGAGGAGCCACAGTTGTATTAATAGATGCAAACCACTGCCCTGGGAGCGTTATGTTTTTATTTTTTGTTTGGCATACAAGACAAGTGATTCTGCATTCTGGTGACTTTCGATTCAACATTGATTTGCACAGAGATATTCCAAAAGTATTTAACAGGACCAGTGTTGATTATTTATTCTTAGATACAACCTATTGTGATACACAGTACAATTTTCCTTCACAGCAAGAAGCAATAGAGGCAACAATAGAGGCTGTCATTGCAGAGTCTTTTCATGGAAGAGTGTTGTTTTTGTTTGGAACCTATCAAATAGGAAAAGTAAGCAAACTTTTTTGAAAACAAGAGAGACATTTATATCTTTCATTTGAATAGGAAAGAATATTTCTGCGAGTGGCGGAACAAATGAATGAGAAAGTTTTTGTTGATAAAAGAAAATATCGAATTCTTCGACATCTTCAGTTACCTCCACACATGGAGAGCCTATTAACAACAGAGCCTTGTGCCTCACGATTACATGTGGTAGACATGCGTACAGTAAACTTTAAATCTATGATGGAACTTGCGAAGAAATATTCAACAAGATATGACACCCTTGTCGCTTTCCGACCGAGTGGATGGACTTTTACATGGAAGAAAGACAATTCTAGATTGAAGAGAGGTATTTTGACTCGAAGCCAAAAATATAATTGTGTATTATATGGAGTGCCTTACAGTGAGCATTGCAGTTTTTCGGAGTTGAAGGAATTCTTGTCTCTTTGTCAACCCAAAAGAATCATACCAACGGTTAATGCATATAACAAAGAAAGTGCTGATAGACTTCGAAAACTTTTGAAGGCGTGAATTGCACATAAAATATAGACAAAGAGATTTTGTCTTTTACTTTTCTTATATTTCAGAGTCACTGTTATCTTCCCAAAAAGCTTTCTCCGTAGGAACGAATCTTGGGTCTTCAGACAATCGGTCTAGTGTATCTAAAGTTCTTAAAGTTTCTCCCAGCGCTGACTCTTGAAAACATATTTCGGGCATATATCTTATTTCTCGAACTCGTTGTGCTAACTCATATTTGATGGTCTTGCGTTCTTCCCTCAACCAACGAAGAGTAGCCATCTTTTGGCTCTCATTCCCAATCACACTAACAAAGACTTTTGCATTTCGAAGATCAGGACTCACGTCTACTCTCACTACGGAAATCGAACCGCACGTTTGTTGTTCTACTGTGTTTGCAACGTCAAAGACTAATTGTAAGGCTTGTTGACGCTACTTACCGTTCCTACTTTCCAACAGAGAATATCTCTGTAACAAATCTGCGAGTTCTCTTTTCAGAAGAGAACCCATTCGAAAAGGCCGTCGTTGTGCTCTGGGTCGAAAGTCATCTTTATATCTGCAGGTTAAGGGCAGTCTAGCACCCTTTCTTCCAAGAGATTTGTTTGCATACAACACTCGTTCTCTGAACCTTCCCAAACTCAAATGTTTCTTGGAACCAACAAAGCAATGACTACATTGAAAAGATACTACAAAACCAACAGCCGACATGAAACGAAGAGTGTGTGTTCAACAATTCCAAGGCGAGCTTTGGAGTACATTAAGAATGATCGATTGCTATTTCGTTCATTCTACATAGAAAACAACGTACAAATAAAATAAATGGAAATAAAAACAACTTTTTGTATCACAAAAGTGTAGAACATTTCTTCCTATATAAAAGGACCCCTGAAAATAGTCAACATGTCGAAAGTTGTCTATTCAATGGGACTCTATGTGTCGTGTCAAATGAAATAACGGAACTTTGTTCATATTGTTGATTATTTTTACAAGTATATTGACCTTGCACTAAAAATCTCAACTTTCATGCCTCGGAGAACAAGGTTGAACAAGAATTTCTAAATATTTCAAAGCTATGTAGCTTTGGAAGAGGAATATGCAGCTTGCAGTATTTTGAACTCCAAGTTCTACAAGTCATCGACAAGTTTCAGCTTCCTACAGGAATAATTCAGTTAGTAGAAAAGTGTTTGAGAGACTACTGCTTGCCATGAGACCACTTGCTGCATCCTCTTGACGTACATAACAGACATATCTCTTTTAATTCTTCAAAGGTACATGATAAATTCAGTAGCTATTGTTATGTGTTACTTATCATTCTATTTTAACTCTTTTGGAGCAAAAATTTTATATTTGCATATCTTGCTGTAAACTTTCCTATTCGGTTGATGCTATAGTACAATTGCGTAGATGTTCTTGGACAAGTTGAAAAAAGGAAAAATGCTCAAGTGTCGATGGATAATCCTCACAATTTTGTGACTGAACCTACACGTCGTTGTCTGATTCAAGCTATTGGCTCAATTGTCCATGATTCTAAAACATACTGAATAGTCTATGTTATTCTTATTGGGAAGTTGAATGTTTCTGAAAGATTTCTCTAGTGGATCAAACTGATTTTCCTTGATGTTTTGAGAGAAATTCCAACCATTATTATCTAGCTTCCCGGTGTAGTTTTGACTGTAATGATAAAATGCATTTATTTCATCGGTTGTTTCAGCTTTTTGAGCAAAGCGCTGTTACTCAATGGTTATCGAAAGACGGTAGATGTCAATGTATATTTCCAAAAGTTTACAGACTATGAATACCTATTTGTATCATGTTGCAACCTTCAGAAAAGTATACGCATATCAGATGTTGGACTGCTCTGACATTTCTTTACTTTCATGAGAGTCACTTGCTCTTGCTTTCTCCAGCCGGTCAAACTTGGGTGCAGCATTTGCATTTCGATAGAATTTGCAATTCTTTCGTCTCACATTAGATTTGAAGGCAGCACCTTTGACAGTTGGGCTAACCATCCACTTGAAGTCTTTGATAATTGTGGATTGTTCCAAACAAGTGTTCTCGATAAGCCTTTGCCTTGATGACAATGCGCAATAAATGCATCACTGTTTAAGTAGATGGACTTTTCAATTTCTTGCAATTCATTCGCCATTATATTTCAGTGTTATATTGCATGACTTTTTCTGAAGTTTATATCGTTATGTTTCTTGTTAGCTCGACTATGTTTTCCAGCAAATGCTTTATAAACCATGTGCTTTGCTGATTAACAAAGTGTCAAAATATGCCTCTGAAAATTTTAAGCAAGCTTCAATCATTATCAGTGAGAGAGTTTCTGTTGATAGCAAAATTATCTTTAAGTATCCATAAATTTATTTTTATAGCCAAGTGTTTTGTTATTGACTGATAATGAACCTTAACACCTTGAAGCACATTCCTGACAAAGATTTTGAATCATGTTGAGGAAAAACTATCATTGCCTACCATGGTAGAAGACAAGGAGGAGAGTGGTGACATAGATTCTCCTATTAGGAACACGTGGAAGGAATACTTGAAAGGAGCCAGTAGAAACGTTACACTTGAAGGAAGAAAGTCCTCAGCGTCACACGTTCTTGGAAGAGACTGGAACAAACTTTTCTCTTCTACTTGTGTGGTTCCTTCTCTTTTGCCACTTGTTGGCGCTCCCAGGGAAAACAAGGTCACTTGGAAATGGAAACAGTTTTCAAATACTGCGAGACAAGATAACCTAAAACTGTTCCATTGGGAAAAAAAGCCTTGTGGGGAAGAGAAAGAACACCCTTTTGCCAAGTATAAGAAAGAAGCAAAAATAATGAAATATTCGGAAAGTGAATATCCAATTGTCTCAACTGCAACCAACAATAGCAGTGCTTGGACTAAAGAAGAAACAGACTTGCTATTTGAACTTTGTGAAAAGTACAATTTACGGTTTGCAGTTATAGCAGATCGATGGCCCGATGAAAAATGGTCGATGGATGACTTGAAAGATCGCTATTACTCTATCGCTCGAAAAATCGTAGAACTTCGAAACTTTGGTCCTGAATCAAGAAGTAGTGTATTATTCAAACATTGTCAAGCACTTATTGCGAATCCATTTGATATCGAATATGAACGTGAGAGAAAGAAACAGTTGGAAACCCAATTGACGAGACCCAAGGTATATTAATTTTTGTCTATTTAAAGTCAACTAAATAACTTTCTGTTTAGACTGAAGTACTGGAAGAAGAAAAGGTTGTGCAGGAAGCACGCCGAATTGAGTCAAATAGAAAACGCCGTGCAAAGGAGAGACAAAGAATGCAAAACCTACTTTTGAAAGGTGGAGATATTCGACATCCAGCCTCTGCTTATGCTTCTCCAACCCTACAAAGTCCCAATATCCAGAAAGCCCACCACACGAGTCGTCAAAAGCTCATTTGAGTGGTTTACCACTTTCAGAAAAATACGATGCCAAGAATACATTCCCTCATCGTAAAACTCATTCCGGAGCATATGAAAGGAGCAGCTTGTTGTATACACCAGTCACACAGTCTTCGAGGAATATGAGAAGAGTGGAGTCTTTGCTTGAAGAAGTTGGTGTTGGCCTGCGTCCTATACCTACTTGCACTGTCGTTGATGAGTTTGATTATCTTCGTTTGGACATACTAAATTTTCTTGAATCCGAAAAGATAGTCATTCGGAAAGAATGGGAAGTGTATAATCTCAAGACGAAACTTTGTAGGTTAAAAGGTGAAGAGCCTCCTCCACTACCTGCTATTTTGGCAGAACAGTCCCAAAAGCAGAACGATGGACATATAAACACCTCTCATAAAAAGAGAAGAAGTGGTCATAGTAGTCGAAATAAGTAAAACTGGTGAATGGTGAGAAGCAGTGAGTTGCATCTGTTGAACGGTATATTGTGTAAATTGTCAATTAGAGAGTTTGGATGAAGAGACTGCGAGGAATATTTCGTATCTGAGTGAGTTTTTGTGGTTTTAATATTTGATAATCGCTCAGGCAATAGAAGAATGTTCAAGCAGGAGCTTCTTTTTTCATTTGAATGTTCATAACCATTTCGGAATGAAGCAACCCAATCGACGTTAAGGGAATGATCTTATTAGAATATTTATTTGCAGCGAAAATGCTTTGGTACAAAATATCAACCAAAAAGTGTTGTCCAGACACCATGAATTTTACCATATCAAGAATTTTTTAAAAGATAGAGTGAATTTTCAGTACTAATGAAACAATTGCCTTAAGTTTTAAATTATTTGTAACTTTGAAGACACAATCACGCTGTATGCTATGATATGATATGAAAAGTTAATGCCTAATGTTTGATGACTACGGTATAGAATTTAGACGACTCAAAGATCACTATTAAGTTGTAAAGGAAAAGAAACCAACATTTCGCATATATTTCGTTGTGAACAAAGATGAAGACTTTGGATATGCAAAAGACAAATATACCTTTTGGTATGAAAAGCAGAAACTAGAAAGAACAATTTGTATGTTAGCAAGCATTGGAAAGAATGCTTTGAAAATAATAAAAAAGGCGTATTATCAATTGGCTCTTGTGATCATGTTGAATTTTTGAAAGATGAATTCAGTGTATGATATGTTCTGTACACTTACAAATTGATAAACTACACTGACAAGCCATTGACAAAAGGAAATTGACCTAAGTGGCAAATTTCTTTGCTTTCTCATTAAAAATAGGAGTAAAGGATGAGTATGATTACTAACAGATGGATAGAATAAGGAGATTATGAGACATCTTAATGACAGTATTAATATAGGATCCCAAGGGAGGAAATTCAATACTTGGTAGAAACAATGTTCTAAAGAAAATAATATATGGCAAATTTCATTCAACAAGACAGTTTCATTCTTATCATTTCATTTCTTTTGGGAAATTTTAAGAGTTACATTCTCTTTCGTGATTGACTGATGATGGAAATGATGCATTTCGCTTGCTGTATTCCATATTAGAGTTTGCTCATATGATTTTGTTTCCTTACGGGTCTCCATTTACCGAGCGTAAGAGATATCTTCGGCCACTTGAATACAGTGACAGACTTTGGTTTGCTCTCCATGTTTTCAAGTGGTCAACTAGATTTTCCTTCATATACACAAGATAACAATAGAATGGTTTAAAGTTTTAACTTATGTAAGACTATACAACAGTTTCTTCCGGTTTTTTCTGTGAACAACAACATAGCTAAAGTGAAGTTCGCACATGCTCAACCAGAGGAATTGACATTGAATTCTCTTTTGGAGGTTTGGGTTTTTGTAGTGCTCTGTCGATCATTGGAAGCTTTCATGAAGGAAGAAAGAAGCCAACGGTTTGTGACAAATTATTATTGTTTGTTTGCTGCTAGTTGTACAAAGTTCGAGTTACAAAACTGTTTGAAGAAGGATTGTTGGAAGCATTCTAAAAAAGTTCAGCACGTAGTGCGCTCAAGGAAATCGTGGATACCTCAAAACAGAAAGAAAATGTGGTGCTGTTTATCTGGCTATTCAAAAGGAAGCTCTCATTACGATGGTTCTTTAGAACCAACTGGAGAAGAGAAGAAAAAAATTGGGGAAAAAGTCTCCCACAGGTAAAGAAGTAGAGCTAGCAGCGTTAGAAACTCTCTTCCTGGAAGGATTGTTAAGTTATTATGAAGGAACACCCATGTTTTCCGAAGAAGAATTTCATACTTTGAGAGATGAGTTGGAGCACTTGGGGAGTACTTCAACTCGTCTGCACAACATGGAAATTATGTGGCTTCAGGCTTCTCAACAAAGAGACTTTGATCGTACTTTCCAACATGAATTTGAATTGACTCAAAGTGAGATGAAAAGCTTGAAGGACAAATTACTTGAAGAACGAAAGGCAAGACCACCGTTAGCAGAAGATCTTGCACTTGCAGCAAAAAGGAGAATACAGCAACGTTCATTAACAAGAGTTCCTAAGCGGCTATCCTCAGATGCAGCTTTAGACGACAGCCTGCGTTACCTACTGTTTGGTGATGCTATATTTGACAGAATGAAGCTTTTGGTGCTTTATGCTCCAGCTGCTCTTTTAGGTGAGGTATAAATTTCTATAATATGATTTTTCTTTTACGTTTTGTTTGAAAGCTGGTATAATATCTTCCTTCGTTGCTGTCTCTTTCTTTCTCTTTGACGGGGAAGTTAAAGTTCATATATCAGATATAGGTCGTCTAAGGTTTCTTTTATTATTGGCTGTGATTGTCTATGGTTAGTCGCTTGTTGTCCGAGTTGCGGACGGATTTTCACGTGTTGATAGGTGTCGGATGGTTTACAAATATCGTGACCCCTCGAATATTAAGATATCTAGACCTTGGTCATCCTTTACTGTTAAAGGTTAGTGAATGAATATTTATGTATGTTGAGAGTAGATATATTGGCCTTTAGGGTCATTGTCCCCAGTGTGGATCCAGCATTTCCTGTTTATTTACTTCAAGTGAGACAAGAATCCGCGATGAACGTGTCTGTAGCAAATGCAATGCTCTCGTTGGTTTCAATCATCGTTGGAGAAAAGTTTATCTTGTCCGTCCTTCATGTCAACAGGTAAAACTAGATCCAGACTAATGAATAGAGATTCTTTTGTTGTTCAATGTGTATGTTCGTGCTTAATTTTGTTTGTGGTTGCAATGGATAGCACTTTGAGTCTCTGTATTTTCTGAGAAGGCATACAATATCTTGTCTTCTATTCTATTTTTAGATATTGAAGTAGTTGAAAGTTATCACTGTGAATAAATAAAGTCAATGATAACCCATATTTTCTTACAAGAGAGAGAGTACTAGAACACTTGAATGGTTTCCAAAGAAATATTTCAAAAAGATAATGATTGTATGAGCTGGATAAAATAAGAATGAAAAATAAATGGCTTTTATCAAACGTTTAAATAACTTGAATGCTTGAAAGAGCCTTGGAGAGAAACGACACAAGGCGCATATCAATTTTTGGATGGAACGAAGACCTTTCCGAGAAGGGAATCGAGTGAGCAGTTTTGAAAACAGAAAACCAGAATATCGAACACAAAACCGAAAGTTTTTTGGTGGAAACTCCAATAAAAGGTTTGTGCGTAAGAATGTTTCTCCTGCAACGGGAACAGTCGGAGAAGATAAGAGGTCCTCAACAACAAATGGTTTTGATTGGTCAACTAGTAACTGTAGTGAAACCCCAAAAACGTCAGAAGCGAGTTCTAAAAGAGAGGAAGGAGGGGAAACATTAGAAAGCACTCTTAGAGAAATGAAGTCCCAGCAGACTACGGCCAAAGCAACTCAGCTGCTAACTCAAGGAGTAGAAGCCGAAAAAGAATCTAGTCAAACGCCGTCAGTTACACCGAGCCCAGCTTCACCTCCGCCTTCTCCTTGTCAATCAGGGGAGAGACCAGTTCTCTACAGGGAGTTTTTCCAGTTACAGAATGACATAACAAAGAGTAGGGTAGAAATACAGTCTTTACGGTCTGAGTTGCTAGCAACCAATGGGAAGCTCGATGAAGTTTGTAAACAGCTTCAAGACCTTAGAAGAGAGTTGGATATGAGATTTGAGGTTTCTCAAAGCAGCTTGATGGATAGAAAGGGAAATATAGATAGTGTCGTAGGCATTGAAAGTCATATGGTTAGGGTCAACGAGATAGGCACTCGTTCTGTGGAAGCAACTAGCTATGGTGAAAGAGAAGTAAGCATAGGGTTTTTATTTTGTAGAAAGCAGTAATAAATTAACAATGTTATAGACTTTTGGTAAAGATGCTGGGGAAATTCCTTCTTCTGGAAAATACATGACGAAGTCAGAGTATGACGCAACAGGAGCGAAATACTTATCACAACAAAGGGCAGAAGTTACTGGTGAGGGTTGGCTCTATTGCTGTAGAAAAGGCGAAAAAATTCCAGAAATACTTGATATACTGGAGCTGCAGGGCTGTTTAACCCATGAAATTAATATACCAGAGTGGATATTGGAAAATAATGTCCGCTCTCATCTTGGAGAGCTTGCTGATGTACTCAATGAACCAGTCAATATCTCCTCAAACGACAAAGTGTGGGATGTGGCAAGTCGTGTTATTGCTGCTGCTTGCAAAAAAGATACTTTTCTTTTTTTGAAAAAGTAAGCACTTTGTTTCTTTCAACTTTGTTCATTTCTAAAATGCTTTGTGTAGTTGTGATACTGTTGCCACAGTATCTCCAGGTACTCCTACTGTGAAAGCACGAATCAACTTGGCTTACTTTATTCAAACAATTGCACGTGTTTGGGAACGTTTAGAACGAGAAAACGCCAATTGTTTGGGAAGAATTGTTGTAGTATTAGAAGGATGGCCAAAAGATCGTGTTATTGGTAATCATAAAGTGGAAGAACTTCCTTAGGTTTTCCATTTCTGCTTGGATAGTTTGAGTAACGTTTCATTTTTCGTTAAATACCACTGGAAATGAGTGCACATTTATTATTCGTGTTCTTGAACAAAACTAGTATTCCAAAGTACTGAAAGGCTACATATTGTTCCAATCTCCGATACCCTTGTCACTTGGCTATTATGCCAAGAATATGTCTGAATCATAGTCGATATCAATCAATAAAGGCAAAGCTGTTTGACATAAATATCTTTTGAGTGATTCTTAAAAAAGAAAACGATCCTGTCGCGAACAGAGTCTCTCAAGTTGCCTGTGCTTCAAGTTGTTTCGGAAATTTGTTGAGCACGTCTTCACATTTTTATTTAATGATCAAAATGATGGAGTTTCAAACATTCTATCTAGTTTATGGTCAAAGGTGGAAAGCATTAAAGCAATCTCTCTTTGAGGAGAAAATCCACAAGTTATAACTAGAAAAACGGTTGAGATAGAAATGTTTCATAGGCAGTGAAATTTTCGAATGGGACCTCTTGAAAAGGTAGAAAGCACTTGTATTTGGAACTCTTTAAAGGCTCGAAGGAGAGAGCAAAAAGTTGTCAGTTTGAAAGAAAATGTTAAAAGTCTTAACAAGACACATTTTACCATGAAATATTTTAAAAGTTCAGGGTGATCGGAAACTACTCACAAGGTTGACTTTTTAAAGCAAAGCAGTATGAAGTGACTCTCACGTAGGTGGAAGCAAGCTACAGCAGTCCAACATGTGATATGTGTGTAGAGATACTAACACTTTCGACAATACCTCATTGTGTTAAGATTGTAATCCAACACCAAGTATATGTTCCAATAATCGTTTGAAAATATTGATGTTGGTAACTGTTGTCTGTCTCTTTTTTATACAAATTGTATGATATTGTTTTGTTCAAGAAGAATAAAACTACAGATGAAAAGAATTGAAAATTTTCAACAAGCCAGCCTATCCTGGGAAACTAGGCAGTGTCCCTGTGAAGACATCACATCTTTCAAATAAGCAATTCAAAAACTTAGTTCATTATATATCTGTAATGTATTGCTCTTTGCAATGATTCTTATAATTCTAGTAGAATATATTTCATTCCTAGCTTGACATACAGAAACTTTTGTACCAATGGATGCTCATAAAGCCTTTAGGAGTTTGCTGTTGATGGACACTGTGTGTAGGACTTGCGATGACTGCTCAGTTTCGTCCATTTGGCCTCTCATTTTTGATTTGCTTTAAACGCTTTCCCATTTACAAAAGTCTTCTAGTGCGATTAGTACTTGGCGGCAGTTATGTTGTTTGACCCACAATTGAGTTCTTTATTTGCAAATATTTCAGAAAAAGAACAACAGGAACGAATAAATAAAGTACAAGAACTAGCTTCAAGTGAGGGAAAAGTCCGATATGGGTATGTGTCAATATTAAGGAACAAAACTGTAATAACAAGTTGTTTACACTAGTTGTTTTTCTCACGGTTTATTCCGTAAGAATCTTTTGAGGGAAAATCAGTTTTATTTGAAATATGTTCTTCCCAGCGACTTGAGTGAAAAGAAGATATTGGATATTGGCTGTGGTTTAGGGACAGATTTGAGACGCATAATCCTTGATGGTGCAAAGCCATCAAACGTAGTTGGCTGTGATGTTGACGAAGGTAGTATGAAACTTGGATTCACACTTTTTGAAGGTGTTGATGTTCTCCCTCCATCGCAGTGCATGGCTAAGAGTATTCTTGACGATGATATTGTTGAATTCCTTAGACAGAAAACGGGATTGGTTCCTTTCGACATAATTATAGCCAATTCAGTCTTACATGCCGTTTATACGGACAACTACGAAAAAGTGTTTCACAAACTAGCAGCGCTTCTTCGAAACAATGGAATCCTTTTGGGTTATGTGGCAACTATAGAAAAGTCTGGTGAAAACCAAGAAGCCGAATTGGTTTCGTCCGGAGATCAGTGTCGATTATATCACACAAAAGATAGTTTAAAAAGATATCTTTCTCTAGGAGGTTTTCACGATATTGATACTTTCTCTGTTCCTTTTGGAAACTTTTTCGAGGTTGACCAAAATGTTAAAAAAGAATCGGACCGAGTGGTTTGGAGTAAAATTGACCACTTCACGTTCTTTATCGCATATCGAACTTAATGTGATAAAAGAATGCCTCGGCTTGAAAGGTTTTATTTAACCCTTTTGAATATTTCTTCCCCATTCTGCAAAGGTTTTACAGACATTAAAGTTTTCAAAGCAAATTATATATCAACAATCAACCATGCTTATTTTCACAAATATGCAATCAATGTGAGTAAACACAAATCCTTCAAGTCCAATTAATCATACGCTTCGAACATGGTCTCTCAAACAGAGACTGAGTGTCCCTCTGCACTAAAAGATGTGGTGGTACAAAATACCTCTTCTCCACATCCTCATCTTTTCCAGAACCCTCATCAACATCGACACCTCCATTTTCCAATGATCGATTTTTCCTATGTGAGACACGCCTAGTTCCACTTGAACTTGTTGAAACAGAAGAAAAGTCAAAAAATTCTTGTTCTTCTATATCCAAATCTTCTCCATCTCCAAAAGAATAATCCCTAGCAACAGTAGAAGAACGGATTTTCAATTCCGCTTCAACCATAGAACCTTCATCTGAAGAATCTCCAAAAGAAGAAGAGGATTCTTTTGAGGAAGACAAGGTCCTAGTTAAACAGAACTCAGTGCAAAGTTGCTTAGCATACAAGGAGTCCTTCCTGGCTTCATTCCGAAAAGTCTCTGTCTTCAAACTTTGACAAGGGTACTTCCAAGTGTCTTCTTCTAATCTTGCTTGTTTTCTTCTGGAAGGGTATATTGGACAAGGAACTGAAGAACCATATTTAATCTACAAAAACATTAGCAAGAGACGAGTTGTTAACTTCCAAACTTACAGAAGTTGAGGTTCCAATTGATTCTTCAAGTGGCTGTCGTGGTGAGATTTTGGTGCTGGAAATAACAGACATAAAACTTCTGCCCGGACGTCAGCTAGTCCAAACAGCTATACTGATATAATATTCTCCGAAATCAGAAACAAGCAACTAACAAGAAACACAAGAAGGAATCCCGTAGGATTCTTTCACTCGAGAATTTGTCTTCGGCCGGAAATTCAGATACGAATCTCGAAGATGGAAGCACAAAAGAATCGATCGATCACACCCTTATCGCTTCCACGTGTGATTTGGGTCCCGCCAAAGCAGTAGAAAGCACATGGGCCTGTCGGAAAGCCGCTATAAGCATTTGTTGTGTACATTAAAAATGGGGCTGTTACAAGGATAATGTTGGCTCACTAAACCAGGCAGTTCTCAACTTGGGAAACACCTCAAGTTCTACAATGTTCTAGTATAGTTCAGATTCTGTAGGAAAACATTCTCAATCGATGGAAAGGAAAACACCAAGTGGCAGTGACCCTTTTTAGAAATTTTGCGTTCGATTAGTCACTGATGGGTGAAAACACTGAAAATTATGTTGCAAAAGTTTCAAGTCTAGGTTTCTAAATGTTTGTAGAACATTGACCAACTTGGTTGCACGAACAGTAAAGACAATAGTCTAACTTGAAAACCTTTTGAATATTTAGGTTGATATAAAGTACCTTTAAAAGAATGTGCGTTTTATAGTTTAAATCTATTTATTCGTGCCTCTGCATCCCACTTTAAATAGTTCTTACTCATTTATGACTCTTGTAAAAGAAAACATTTACTTAAATAGTTTCAATGAAAGAACAGCAGAAATCTTTCAGGGTAGCTATCATGAAGTCTCCCTATGTTCGTCATTGCCGGTTGTTTGAGCAACCTTTGAGATAAGGACGGTAAAAGATGAGAAAATATACAGCTCATGCTCCGTTACAACAAATGGTGTATCCAAGCTGGACAGAGAACGATGGCTGGCGTGACCAGATAATTTTTTAAACGACAAAGATATCTTTTTTGAAGCTCTAGCATATGTTGTGGACAGCTTGAGCTTTAAGTATTCGATAGACTAACCGAACATTTGAGAGCCCAGGCTAATCCAAATGTAACATACAAAAACGTTGACAGTAATATTTGCGAGAATATATATATATATATATATATATATATATGTGTGTGTGTGTGTGTGTAATTATGATAGGAATGAGCCATTGTTGTAAGATAAAATCTATTTAAGAAGAAATAGACATTGAGGTTTCAAATGGTGCAAGATGCTCAGTCGGTCAGTCCATAGGAAAATTGAAAATGGCGCGAATCCTCCCAAACGATGCGATTTGAAACGGATCATTTCCTTTGATAGTGATGGACCAACAAAAGGTGTCTCAGTACATACGTGCAAGGAAAACCGACACTTTGCCAATAAATGTTCAGATTAAAAAGGGCAGTGACTATGAATCTGTTGTTAAAAGCCGAGTTCAGAAAAACAAGGAACTCCTGGCATCGCTTGGTTTTGAACAAACAATTTGTACTCAGCTTATGCAGTCCTGTAACAAAAGAGAAAAAAGAGACCCAAAAAGGTCTATGTCTAAAGAAAAGCAGGTCAGTATTCCGTGTAGGAAGTCTCGACGTTTAGCTGGGGAAGAGGCTCCGAATATATTTAACACTCTATTTGCAGCTGAGAAATCAGCCGTAAAAAGCAGTACTATTACCAACCAGGATAACGAATCCAATGATTTGCATGATATTACAGCCTCCTCTACTATTCTTTATCCTACGTACATGGAGGCGCCTTACACTCTGAAATCTATTAAGACTACTGTTTACAAGCTCGGAAACCATGTTGGTATCGAAGATAGTTGTTCTTTACAATTTATGAGTCTTGATGGTTGTAAATTCAAGCATCCATATCCTGTAGGCTATAGAGCAAGCAAGAAAGAATTTGGAAAGGCATGGCTTATGGGTATAGAACGGAACGACAACGGGGGTCCCGTTTTCTTCATTCAACTACTGGAAGAACATGAAGAAGAAATGTTGTTGACAGGCAATGACATTCCTATGCGAGATAATGCCTATAAAGGATATGCACCTACATGGCCATGGACCCAAGCATGCTTAAAATCTAGATCACCTGGAAGACGAATAAGTGGACCTTTATATTTTGGTTTTTCTGATGCTTTGAACATTTACCATGTAATGAGCATGAATGGTGCCGAGAAAATAGTTTCGCTGTATGACAAAACATATAAGAAGACTAGCAAGAAGAAACCTGTCTACAAAAATGAAGAGGTCTGTCATTTGGAGGAATGATACTTTCGTCTGTACTTGGGACCCTATTGGTTATGTTTAATTTGCATAAGAGGAGATATCTTTTCTTCGAGACTGTATTAAATAAATGAGCTTAATTTGTCAAAACAACTACTGCCTTCCACCCTTTCAGTTCCTCTTCATGTATCCGATGGACCTTGCCTAATATCTTCAAAATACACTGGTCTCTTCATTAGGGTACTATGTCTAGGTACGTCCACCAGCGTGTCTTGTTAGTAAACTCAACCCGCGCTTCTTCATCAAGTTTACATAGGTCAAAGTTTCATGTGTTTGTTCTCCACTGTTCCTCCATCTTGTCAGATGAATATGTTTCAAACTGCGTCCATATATAAGACGCAGTGGTAAGAAAAAGGAACAGTTTCCATAAACAAGCAGTGGTTCAACTGTTTTAAGCAACCTTACAAATATCATGAACCATGATAGTGTTTGCCTTGTTTCTATAGAGAAACATCAGTAGCATGCTTCTTTGGTAGCGCATCCAAAAAGTCGTTTGATCTTTGAAACACTTTCATCTACGTCACTCTTCTCGGTGTCCGACTATACAAGATCAAACACTCTTTTCATTCTTCAAACACAAGGTGCCTGGTAGCTGGTATCCTGCAAGTCAAGTGCTCCCATTCGTTTAATGTGCTCTATATAACACCTGTTCCTAGCTTCCAAGGCTTTAGGTTTATAGTCGTGTTCCTTCATTGTTTTTTAACACAGTGATAGGTTTATCCATTTGCACTTGGAGGTCTCATTAAGAATGAATGGCAACTCTTATTTGACAACGTTTCTCCGGCGTTTTGCTACAAAGGCAAAGTCAAGTAAGAAAGGAGCTAGTTCAGGAGCAACTTCAAACTTACCAACTGGTTGGGATGCTCTCAACTATTTCAAGGATGGTAAACCTCCAGAGTTGAAAGTAAGTTTGCGCTACTGAATGTAGAGCTCGTGCTGATGACCATTAGGACGACAAAGAATATCCAAGTTGGTTGTTTGCTATCAAGGATGGTCAGCCAACTCTAGATGACCTAGTTGAACGAGCTAGTAAGGTTCGTATATTATTGGTTTTTGTTATGAATGTTTTGCTTACTGAGGGTTAGTTGTATGCGCAAGGTGGTGTGGATGCAGTTGCTGAAAACATGTCTTGGTCTGATTTGCGTCGAATGTTTCGTCTTGCAAATATCAGAAGAACAAGAAGACAAAACAAGGAGAGAGCAGAAGAGTTTTAAGCACCAGGAATGAAGCAAACTTTTTCGCTGCTTCAGCTGATCATTCATTTATAATATAAAACAAAATACCACAAGACTGGCAGATAAGATAGACTAGTTTGGAACTAGGAAACTCGTTCTGTATTGTTGTGAGGCTTCACAAACTGTAAACCGAAGAAAGTCAAGAGGTAAATCATTACCGCAAAGAATGCTGCAACTGCCAAGACATCACATGCTTGAGGAACACCACCACGGCGCCATATAGTTCCTTCTCCAGCGTTTTCTTTGCGCCGATGCAACAGATACGCACTGAGAATAGCAAATAACACGAGAGATATTCGATTGGCTAACGTCAAGTCGGGTGTCATTGGAACATGAGCTACACAACGTGAGATTATATTTCCCAGAATTTCTCGACTTAAAGAAGCATTGGGATCGTCGGAAGGTATTCTATCTTGTAGAACGACGGCATATTCATAAAATGTCTTGTAAACACTTTTCATATTGGTCGTTTTCATAATTAGTCTTGCAGTAATGCCTCTTCTCATTTTCACTTTTCCTCGAAACACTTGCGGATTATTATAACATTCGGTCAGTGTTGCAATGGCCATAACCTGTTTATCAATAAATTATAGTTTCTTTTCATGTTTGATTAGCACCTACTTGAGGAATAGAAACAAAATTAAATACATGTCCACTTTTGACACCTGAAAGATATTCCAAACATTCTGGAACATGACGCAATGCATCTGTCACTAAATGGTTTAAACAATGAAGACCCTGTTGAACATGATCGATACGTTTAAAATCCTCTAAATTAGACGCATACAATTCCCAGACCTAAAAGAACTCATTTAGAATGCAATCTTCTAAACAGAAAGCCATTCTAAACAAAAATCTTCTCTTACTTCTCTGGGCCAAAAGGTTCTTCCTTCTTCAAGATCCTCTAAGTAGTCACGAATAATATTTGTCTTTTGAAGAAAAAGACCCATTGAGTTGGAGAGATTGTCATTACGACTATATGTCTCGTCTATTTCCTTTGTCAAACAAAACATTCTAGTGAGTCCAATGCCCACTAAGCCTGCAACGTAGTGACAATATTCATCGTATTCCGTAGTTGTTTTACACTCAAGTTTCATAATGAATTTTGCCATTCCAGCCCCCATTTCCTTTGTTATATCCGTTATGATATTTTGATACTGCTTTGGTAAGCTACGAAAGCAATTAATAACTGTATGAAAGTTTTGTAAAAGTTCCTTTCCAAGAGACTGTTAGCTTCTTTGCCTTCTAAGAGCTGAAACAACCTCACCTTTTCGCCTCCTTTCCCGTAATCTTTTGTATTCCAACCTTTCTCTTGCAATACTTTGTGAAATTCCTTACATAATTTCATTCTTTTTTGGCTATCCATGGAAGTATCATCTTCAACCGTATCAAGGCCTCGAAGCACCAAATAAAAGATACATACTGGATTCCTTAACTCAGCATCCAATTCCCTAATCACCATTGCAAAAGAACGTGACACTTTGTTCAAGCTATCAAAACAGAACTGCCAATCAGGGTCCAACGTAGATGTATCAAGTTGCTTCCCGCTTCTCCTTTTGAGACTCATCAAACAATATATTTCTGTTGGATGCGTTAAAAGTGAAACAAGAGAACGAACAGAAGAGCCCATCGTTAAACACAATATGCCTTGAAGAATGGCCACAACACACACAAAATATTCCAAAAAATATGAAAAGATGCCAAAATAATTGGAAAACGCTTAGCTCCAAATAAATAATCTTTGCTTTGAATAGCATAGTCAACTTAACTTGTTAACTGAGAAATATTTACTTTATGAAGAATACGTTTCTTTCATTGTTTGTCTTTATAGTATTCCATGGGGTGCTTTCTCTATCAATTCCACTATCCTTGCATGGTTCAACATGGTATATAAAGGAAATCAGGCAAGTGTGGATAGATTAAACCCAAAAATTGAAAACTATCTTGTGTGAAGTTTGTTTATTAAATATTGTAGACTATGTGCTTCAATGAATAGTAGGAACCCAAGACAACAGAAAATGATAATAACATACAAGTCCAAAGGTCTTTCAGATTTCCTCTTTTTAAACTGTAATGAGAAAAAAAGATACTCAACCTCATGCAGTCACAGCCATGAAGGCTTATATGTTTTGTTATATTTCACATCTGCCACTCTAAACAACTCTATAAACTGCTGATCCAAGATTCGGACTTTTGAACCCGCAAATCTTCTGTATTCATCAAATATAGAAGTAAGAGACCATCTTTGCAACTTTCTTAAACAACCCACTAGACATCCTGTACGATGTTTTCCCTTTTTCAACAGCAACAATATTCAACTAACTACCAAACAACAACTATAGTTACCTTGTTGCAATGAATCAGAAGAGGATGATAACGTGTATCCAATAGTATCTCCAAGGCATCTCTAATAACGTCCTCTGGAATGTCTACAAAAGGTTCCTTATTTCCAGGAATTCCTTACAAACAATCACTCTCAATATGTACTCCCTTGATGAAAACCACCTACCAAACTGTATCACTTGAGTGCCAGTTTCCATAAAAAACTCTATATTGGCAGACTTGAAAAATAATCAATCCAACTTCAAACTACATGTAAAGTTCTTACACTGTAATCTTCGGAGCACAAGTAAAGAACAGTCTTCAACATGAGCTTTTTTAAAAACGGATAGTTTCTCTTATTCGGATAACCTCCAAGTTATGTAAATATAAATAGAATTGTATTCTGTTTCTATCTATTTACCTGAACGATATACTCCTGGAGAAACCATTGCAAAGTTTAAAGGTGGTATCAATAACTCTTCTTCTTCTTGTTGCAACCCCATCACCATCTTTCTTCTTGCCAATCAATTCCTTATCCATTTGTTTTATCACTTGTCATCCATAAGCCAATGTAGATAGAATATCATAACAACTATTTGAATCAGAACATGTTACAAGTGTATATGAATTCTCATATTTCTAATAAATTAGACTCTTCAGAGATATGGAAAAGGGGAAATGAAACAAAGTTGTATGGATGAATGATTCTTCATGGCGTTGAAGAGTACCAACACAAAGTCTTCTGTACAGAAACAACTTGAGAATGTTTTTCCTTACTGGTCAGCAGAAAAATATGAAAAGGTTCGTACTCAAAAGTTTGAGAAAGGAAGTAGTAGTTTTGCAGGTTCTCTTTTTCGCTTTGTAAGACAACCAGAAAGGAGAAGAAGAGAGTCGCCGTTTGGAGGTCTTGTGTTCTTTGGTGAATGGGATGTGTGGGACTTTTCAAAGTTGGAGGTTGAACCACACGATTGGGTTATTAAAGAATTACAGTCACTGGGGAAGTATGAAAACTATGGTCACTATTTAGAAAGTACTACACTGGATAGCACATGGGAGAAAGCTTCTTGTATCAATGGGACAATGGAAAAGAATGTGAAAAAAGATTCTCATGTACAGAATTTTGAAGATGGTAAAATTTTAGAAACTGTTGAGGTAATAGACTATTTAACTGGGAAGGTTGAACTGGGGCTAATTTCCGTTTTGTTACCAGAAGTTTATCAAAGCTTCACAAGACATAGACAATGTACTTTCTCCACTTGTGTGGGTGCAGAGTCCTATCCGTGCTGATGAAAATGTAAGTTTGTAGCTATTGCCTCAGAAGACCATCAGATTTTTTAAAACCATTTAGAACGTGTCTGAAGCGCCCAGTTTAAATGACGCTCATCACGAGAAGACTGAGCAGACTGTTGTACTGGAAGAGAAAGAAGAAGGAGAACTTGATGATGAAGTGAGCACCATGAATATGGAAGTTTCTGAGCAAAATTGAGCAAGGAACTGAGAAAGAAATGAAACTCTTTGAGAGACCGCAAAATTGTTTAGTTGGCTGTCTTGTCATGATGTTTCTTTATTAAAGAATGACAAACATTAGAAGCAAGTTGTCAAGTTGTTATTCTGTGATAGAAGATATCTAGGAGCTTTTCTTTAGATAGTAACTAGAACTTCACCACTTGTATATTATTTGTATTCCTGTTTATTCCATTTGCCATCAACCTAATAATGAATATATTTTTGTATTCATTGACTTGCAATAAAAACTTTTTCCAAGTCTAAATCATCTTCTCATTCATTTGATGGTCGTTGACAACATGGCAAAGTCGAGGTCCAAGTTGAACCATCCAACCAACGATAAAGACCACAAAGAACAACCACAAGATAAAGTCACACAAGAAAACACAGAAAGTAATTCGAAAACTGGAGAGACAAAACACAAAGTCCTAATCTTGTCTACTCGAGGAGTAACTGCAAGGTTTCGTCACCTCATGGAAGATGTACTCAAGTTGGTTCCCCATAGCAAGAAAGAATCCAAATTAGATACCAAAGACAAACTAAACGTCGTGAATGAAATATGTGAACTGAGGAACTGCAATGCTGTGGTTCTTTTTGAAGCGCGCAAATTCAAAGACTTGTATTTATGGATAGGCTGCTCTCCTGATGGTCCGTCAGCTAAATTTCTGGTTTCCAATATCCATACTATGTTAGAGTTAAATTTTCCAGGTAACAATCTTCTTTATTCACGTCCTATTGTACTCTTTGATCCTATATTTGAACAAATTGACTATCTTAAAGTCATCAAACAACTACTTTCTTGGGTCTTTGTGTCTCCTAAAAATCATCGAAAGACCAAACCTTTCATAGATCATGTTATTTCCTTTTATTATTTAGATAATCGTATTTGGTTTCGTCACTATCAACTGGTACATAAGAAGGTTTACAATTCGGATACAACTTCAATTTCAGAAGAGAAACTGCGACCAGAACTCTATGAAATAGGTCCTAGGTTTGTTTTAGATCCTATTCGTGTATTCCAGGGCTGTATGGAAGGGTCTACTTTGTATGAGAATCCCCATTATGTTTCACCGAATGAAATACGAAGGTCGATAAAACTTCAGGAAGGATATAAACAGAGACGAAAGCTTGAAGAAAAGTCAGTTCGAAAACAAAGAAAAGAAGAATATCAACTTGAAACAGATCCCATAGAAGATATGTTTCGAAAGGATCAATGAGAAATATTTTATGGACCGTTGTCAACCAAAGATGTGGTGGTGGGAACACAGATGCTTTGCCTTTGTAAACAATTTACTTTGTTTAAAGCAATACGATAAAAGGTCGCTCTTATGGAGACAGCCAATTCCAAGTTGTATACATAGGAAACCTTTATTGTTCTCTATAAAGAAGTCTATTTTTGTAGCTCGACTACAGGAAGAGTCCAATGTAACAACCAGTAACAGTGACAAGAAAGAACAGCTTTCAACCCCACAAAAGTCTCAGAAAGACACCGTCTCAGAGCTTTTAACTTTATATGGTCCTGTCTATATAGTGGTTTCGTTAACTTTGTCTGCTATTTCATTGACGTGCTTTTATGTTCTGGTGAGTTCTGGAGTGAATGTGACGGCATGGTTTCACTGGATAAACGACCAACTGGAACATTATTCCATTGGTCGTATCAATGTGCTTGAAAATGTTTCGCCTAATTTGGGTGCCTTGCTATTGCTTATATCGGTCACAAGGCAGCAAGTCCTATTCGATTTCCCATTACAGTAGCTACCACTCCCTTTGTGGCAAACTGGTGGAAGAAACGAAAACAACATTCAAAATAAATTTTGTGTTCTAGTCAATACTCTGTTTCTGTTGTAAAAGTTATCTTTTTTGGGTTTGGAAACTTGTGCTTCTTGTTGGGAACATTGCGAGTCTGCGTCCAGCCATTTCATTTTGTTTATTGATTGATTGATTGGGCCGCTTTTGGTGTTTTGAAAAGATGACAGCGGCTCCTGGTGGTTTTGATATGTCAGGTCTTGGACCAGAAGATCAAGGTAGACTTATGGCAGTTATGCAGGATCTTCAAATACAAGACTCGCTTCGTTTATATAACGAACTTGTACAACGTTGCTTTGGGGAATGTGTTGAATCTTTTAGAAGTAAGAAATTGGACGGAAAAGAAGTGTGCTGGTTTCTATGAATCTAATAAGGAGCTGTTCTAATATAGTTGGCTAGGAAGCATGTGTTACCAAATGTGCTCAGAAGTTTCTAAAAATGGCTGCAAGAGTAGGACAAAGGTTTGCTGAACACCAACAGCAACTTGTGACGGAGGCGCAACAAGGAACGTCGCCTTCTACAACGAAATAAATGAAGATTGAAGAGCGTTCAATTAATCAATGAGAAAAGTATGAAAGACTTGTTTGTTATTAGTGCAATACTATTTTATTCACTTTTGAGCTGAACTCAGTTTCCTTCAAAGTCATCAAAGATGCTTCTTGCTGTCACTTGTTGCGAGTCTGCTATATTTCTTGTTCTCATGGAGTCATCGTTCTCAATGGCATCGATACCTTGGAAAGTGTTTTGCAAACTATTGAGGAGATTAATGACGTCGGGATGGTCTTGTGTTGGTGGGTCGTATTGATGGAGCATTCTTCTCCATCGACGAATCTGGCCATCCCTAAGTAAACTTTAAACGCTTTGAAAGGACGGAACGAACTCATCACTTTACCAACTTCTTTTACTGCATTTCTGATATTTCAGAGGAGTAAAGGGATGTTGCAGTCTTCTTTCGTCTCTATTCGTCATCGTTAGCAATTTTTCTCCCAATTAATAGAAAAAACCAACCTTTTAACAAGCATACAATATCTTTCATATCCAATGGTATTCTTTCCGTTGTCAATCTGTTTCTGTCGTTGTCGCAACCTTTGTTCATCACGTTCTATTCCATTGGCCAGTTGTTTTTTCTCCAACCATCTTTGCAGCGGAGTTCCAACAAGTTTTCTTATTCTCTCTTCTTTGTTGTATAAATTTTCTTGTTGATGCTTCCGTATATTTGCAGTAGGCATTCAGCCAATATTAAGTTGTCAGAGACCTAAATACCATTCAACGGCATATGACAACGAACAAAATGAATGCCATGGGGAAATCAAAAGACTAAATTTGGCGGGCTATGGCTATTCTCCATCGGCAGAATAGATTTGGCTCTTCTAAACGACACAACTTGCAAAATGTATACAACAGGAAATGTTAAAGTAACTATTTGTTTCATGATGGTCGTGTATATACAACAAGGAAGATACGAGTGAATAGCATGCTATATTTCAATACAATGACTGGGACTATTTCCTGTTGTATAGTCATCTTTATAACATAACGCAATGGTGCCTCATTTCTTCAAGCAATGTATTATAATCATGCTTTCAAAAAGAACACTAGTTACTTTTATTTTGCCTTTCGTTTTGAATGGGCCTTTCCACTAACTGGCTTGGTTTTCATATACACTGCAAAAGGTACTCCGACTAGCAGACCAGTGCCACTAAAGAAAACGAGCCAAGCAAACTGCAAAAAAGTGTAAGCTACTTTACCCAACGTTAAAACATACTAACCGAGTGAAATCCCTTCAATCTTTCATAGCTACTCTTTGCATAAACGAAAATGATTTCCGATGCGAGGGCCGTTGAATCCTTAACAAGGCAGTTGTTTTACAAACTTTCCGAAATAATGTTCATGTCAACTTACATGATCAACATTTGTGTTGGAAGACTTGTAAGAAAGTTTCAAGGGTCTGGCACCAAAATCTCCAGTTTCAAGAGGACGAATCATAACAACCGCCAGTTTCGTTTCACCTGGCTTGATCGTTTCCCAAGTAGCTTTTAAGGAACCATCCAAGACTTCAAAGTGTTTCTCGTCAAAGTTGGGATCTTCTAACGACACTTTAAGTGCATCTCTAACGAAATGAATTGTTAACAACTGGGAAGAACAAAAGAATTGTGTAGACTCACCCCTTTCCAGCGTTGTGCACTTCGTAGGTGACGTTAAACGGAACTCCTTGCACGAGATCCTGGGCTTTCAGTTCTCGTGAAACCAAAATAAAGGCACCCTCTCTAGCTTCAATAGTTTGGACAATGGTGGTGATAAAGAGACACAAAAGGATAAGCGGTGCATGGTACCGTTGCATTGCGAAGCTACCTACGTATCTTGAAATTTCCGAATTTCCGACAAGCAAAATAAAATTGGTAAGACAAAACAGGAGAGAAATAGAAAAAGAATAATAAGAAAACCATAAGAGAGAAAAACTGTGACTTTTTATTGGTTGGTTGTATAATACTTAGGAGTTTCGAAAGGTTATTCTTATGTCCTCCAGTTACTCTAATTCTTTTGACACTACTAGTGAAACAGTCTAGAAAACTTAGAGATATCCCTACATTATTTTTATTTCTGTAAAGAGTGAAATAGAAAGGCACAAAGATCCATAAAGTGACTGGGCTGCTTTTTTGCGACCCGAACCAAAGCAATCTTCATGTGTAGTCCCATTGGTTGGTTGTCCATTCCAGTGTCTCTACTGGGGTACTTTTTGGTTCAAGACCACTCATGCAGAATCTGCCTTGTTATCAAAAAGAAGCTTTTTGTGATTTTCGTCCTCAAGAAAGCAATTCGACTATCGTAAGCTTACACTTGTATGTTTTAGTTGAATGACTTATTTTGAAAAGTGTTTCTTTCCCATCTATTTGACAGTTAGGGATGCAGTCGAAGCACCGTTTTACAATGGTTTGTAATAACCCAAGTTCCTCTTTTGACTAGAAACTTATTATTGAGTGTAGATATAAAAAACGAAGAAAACGGTCTCATTCTGAGAGATATTAGTTGCGCGGCAGAAAAGAACGTAAGTCCCAAAGTTGATACTATCGTTTCACTACTAACTTGACAAGAAGAAGACGAAAAAAAGAGAGAGAAAGGAGCTGGCGAGCGGTACAAAGAAGAAAACGAGAGGACATGTGCAGTAGAAAAGAGGCAGCAAGCTTTGCCTATTTCTTCTCGGAAACAGTAGCATTTTAACTAAACAGGAAAAAAGTGTCTGCTGGCAACAATATTCTTATCGAAACAATTAAAGGCACAGTATTTATTGACTAGTTCTTGGCTGTTAAGAGAAACTATATGTATGAAAAGTTGAACAGAAAGCTGCCAAAGAAATTTTGGCAAAAGTTATCTAGACAATCTTTTATTATGTTGTATGTATTCTTTTGTATTGGACAGAAACTGTTAGACAAGTGTTATGGCTTTTCTTCTTGCAGCAAAAGAAAGGAGAGTCCACGTCTGGTTTGCGTCATAATTGAAGCTCCAAAGTTTCGAAAAGAACAGCTCGTTGAAAACAAAGAAAATACATTTGATTGCGACACTTGCAAGATGAGAAACAGAACTCTTTTTCTACGTTCTCTCAGTAAAACACTTTTCAGATACAGTAACACAAACTAAATACCAAACGCGACTGAGTGCCTTTTCCATAGGAATCATATTATCTTTGATTTCTTGGAACAAAATATTTACAATGTGCCAAAGTATATTCCTTCAAGTGGTCCATGCAAAGTAGACGTTCTGCACTCCAAGACGCTGCCCAAGTTGGACCGCCCTGTCCTCGAAAATAAGCCCAACAGTTAACAAGTGAGTCTCTGTCCAACATGTTCAGCTTAACAATATCTCTGTAATATAATCCTTGGTTTACTGCTTCAAAATCATCTAAAAACTCAAGTTCCTCTTCAGTAACATCATAAACCTCACCCTTCACTTGGTTCCCAGTCTTTGGAAAAGGTAATAAAAAGGGAACGTTCATACTAGTGCCTACCACTAGAGGAAACCTATCAACAGTAATAGCTTCACCCTGAAAGGTTCCCTTCATAAAGGAACTATTAGGAAACCCTCTTTTCAGAGTGCCATAACTGAATACGTACATGAATGCAAACCGTCAAGAAAGAACAGCAATCATGTTTATCAGAGACTGATATGCTAATAACAAGAGTAGTAAGTTCATTATAAGTTACACATCAACTAGGTACCTTTATCATTCTCTGTATTGCATATCTGAAACATAATATTCCTATCTTTGTTGTCCGAAGTCTTCCATCCATGTTGCTTTGATTTTTGACAAGAGATTTCACGGAAGCAGTTTCTGTGCAGATGCCTCAAGACACAACAGAAAACCAAAGGAACGTAGTAAACGCAGTGCTTGAAAGACACAGCCTCTCTTCTTTGAACTGGCAGCCAGATGTTACTGGGTTAAATATTATCATAACTATGCTGCGACAAAGTCTTTCGGGATCTTCGGAGGCTCAAGAAGCAGTGTACAAAAGTCTAAAGGAACTTTCAGAACACCCTGACTTTACTAAATACTTGGCCTATTTCTTTTCAAACGGAAGCAATCCAGAAGTTGTTAACTTGGCTACAAACTTACATAACTTCCCAACTCTTTCGGAAGGAGAACTTGTGGCCATTCGACAACAAGCTGCTATACTCTTGAAAAACCATATAACTTATTCCTGGGAACGGAAAATAATATCACAAGAAGACTTGAACTATATAAAAAAGCAGATCGTATTGTGTTTGGGGGAAGAAAATCATTCTTTGCGGTATATTGCCGCTGTATGCATAGCTTCCTTTGTCAAAGACGCTTTCGGAAGTTTCTCAAGGTAAGGAAACGACTTGTGTTTATTTTGGGTATTCTAAGCTTGCATTATTTTAGTTTGTCTCAACTGCTAGATATTTTCTTGGATATGTTAAACCACGACCTGCCTTTGGTACAAGAGGGAGTTTTGATTGCTTTTTCAATAATTTGCGAAGACCACGCAGACAAACTATGTTCCTTAGCAAATGATCCTCTTTCTGTGTATATTCCAAAGCTGATATATTTTTTTAGACATCCCAATGCACAGTTTCGGTATTATGCTGTTCAGAGTACTAGTCAGTTTATTTGTTTGCGACCAAAAGCACTGGTAGAGAATATGGAATTATATATTGATGCCCTTTTCTCTGTTGCTCAGGATGAGTCCCCTGCAGTCAGAAAAAGATTTTGTTCCTCAATATGTACTCTATTAGAGACAAGTCAAGATGCTCTTTTGCCTCAGATGGATGCCATTATTGAATATATGCTTTCAGCTTCTCAAGATTCAGCAACTACAGTAGCATTAGAAGCTTGTGAATTTTGGTGCACTTATACGGAAATGACAGGTGCAAAACCTATTTTGCGCAAATTTCTTTCTCGTCTCGTTCCTATTCTTTTAGATAACTTGGTATATTCTGAGGAGGAAATTGCAACATTATCTGCCGATGAAGGAGTAGAAACGATGCCTGATAGAGAACAAGATATTCGTCCGTTCCTTCATTATTCCAAGAGCAAAGGCATACGCCATGGCTATGATGCTTCACAAGGAATCAATGGTGAAGTATTTTCTGCTCAACAGAAGGATAGCAACCCTGCACCGCAGGAGGAAGAAGACAGTGATTATAGCGATGAAGAAGAAGATGATGATGTAGACTTGTCAGAGTGGAATGTTCGGAAATGTTCTGCTTCCAGTCTGGATACTTTATCTCATGTATTTCAAGATGAGTTGCTTACATATTTACTACCACATTTACAACCAAAACTCTTATCTGATGCTTGGCAGATTCGAGAAAGTGGTATATTGGCTCTGGGTGCAGTAGCAGAAGGATGTTTGAACGGTTTAAAGCCTCATCTTCCTGCACTTGTTCCTTTTCTTCTTAATTTATTGAGTGACTCGCATCCTTTGGTTCGAGTCATGTCATGTTGGACGCTTTCAAGATATGCACATTGGGTAAGATGTTGAATGTATTGTAGGGAATATTCATTACTGATGTTTGTGCAGATTTTGGAGGAAAATGTTCAAAAGAATTCCTATTTCCAGCCATTATTGGAACGTCTATTAGAAAATGTTCTTTCTAGAAATAAGAGTGTTCAAGCAGCTGCCTGCTCATCTTTGGCTACTATTGAAGAGGAGGCTGGCTTAGAAATTATTCCGTACTTAGAACCAGTATTGAAATCTCTGGCGTTTGCATTTCCAAAATACCAAGAAAAGAATCTTCGCTTACTTTATGATGTGATAGGTACCTTGGCACAAACTGTTGGAAACGAATTCAAGAAGAAGGAATACATTGAAATAATTATGCCACCTCTTATATCCCGTTGGAACAGTTTATCGGATGATGACAAACATCTCTTGCCCCTGTTGGAATGTCTTTCGGCAGTCTTCGTTTCGTTAGGAGAAGAAGGCTCTCCTTTTGCCAAACCAGTATTTCAGAGATGTATGAAAATTATTCATATGACAATGATGAAGACTGTGGAAGATCAGAGAGAAAATGCATTCATATACTTCTCTCTAGATCTTGTTTCCGCTCTGGTGGAAAGTCTTGCCAGTTCTTTTGAACCATTGGCTAGAGAATGCAATCTTCTGGAAATTCTTTACCATTGTTTGAAGGATTCGGATCCAGAAATAAGACAAAGTGCCTTTGCAGTTGTTGGAGAACTATCAAAGTCCTGTCCATCGTTAATATCTCCTTATGGCAACCAAATACTTGGAATCATTGTGGATAATATTACGCTTGAGCACGTTTCTATCAGTAATAACGCAATTTGGAGTTTAGGAGAGATTTGTATGAATGTAAGGTTGGACCTATCTGTTGTGCAATCTTCGGTGGAGCGAGTTGTTCCAGTTCTTATTCGTTTAATCAATCGACCTCATGTCAGTTTGAATCTTTTAGAGAATTGTGCAGTTACTTTAGGACGACTTGGTATGGTTGTTCCCCAGTTACTTGCATCATCTCTAGAACAGTTTAGCTATCCTACATGCATTGCACTCGTAAAGTTACCGGATGAAAAGGAAAAAGAACAAGCCTTAAAAGGCCTCTGTGCACTGACAAGAATGAATCCAAGTGGAATGGTTAGATCATTCATTCCATTTTGTGATATGATTGCTTCATGGTAAGTGTTGATTTGACGTGTGATACAGTAGTTAATTGTTTAGGAGTCGCCAAAATAGTGATTTAGAAAGAGAATTTATGGAAATATTGCAATTATTTAAATCTTCTTCGGATAGCAACTGGGAAACATTTCTGAACAGTTTTCCTACTCAATTGAGAAATGTATTGCATCATCGATTTGGCTTATGATATTTCTATTTTTATTTGAAAGAGTAATATATTGTTATTATGAATGCATAGCCAGCTTAAGAATAAGTAACTCTTTGTCAGTTTATTCGAACGAAATTGATATTTTAGATTCATTCTGCTTTTCTTTATAAGACAACTTTTGAAACAAAGGGTGGTCGAAATAGATGATGGTTTGTATGAAAAATGTGGTTATCATGAAGATAAGTGACTTGCACATGACGTATCATTTCCTATTTGGGAAGAACGACCTTGATGTTATTTGGATAGTGAAATACTATTTTTAGAAGACAATAAATAGTTCATTCACCATTCGTGGAATCATTCAAAAAGACTAATATCTTTGTCAAGGAAACAAAGGATGACCTCAATAGAAGAACAAATAATAGACACTTGCTTGATAAAGACATCTACTTCTATTATAAGATTCAATATGCAAAGGCAAAGTTGTCTTCTTCTCAAGCTGGTAAAGTCCAAGTGCTAAGACACGTATCGTGAAATTCGAATAACATTTCTTGTAAAGAAAAGAACATAGAAATTTCAGTAATGGTTTCCAATATCAGAATATCAACGTGGTCTCTTCGAAACTCTTATGATCCAAAGATGACAAGGCCATTCAATTCTCATTGGGAAAGGAAAATAATGATCCGAACAAACAAAGGCATAAAGCAAAAGATCTTCTTGTTTCTTTTGCTCTTTGTTTCTTTCAGTTTTGCAAGTACAAAACAAACTAAGTTTGATAACCTAAGAAGGACCTCCTCGGGTACTATTCTACTTGCTCCCGATCAATTTCTCGAGCTTTTGTATTATTCACCAAGGAACTTTACTGCGGTCACACTGTTTACTGTCGAACGGAATTGTGAAGTTTGCCCGTAAGTAGTTTTACATTCTATAGATTGCGTTTGATTTGTAGGTGATAGTATTTTTCAGAATCAGTTTGAGTTGGTTGTAAAAAAGGCATCGAAGGTTCTCGGGCCGAAACAACAACCGCAAGCAAATATATTTTTCTTCATCGTTGAGTTGTTCGATGCCACTAGTTCGCAGAAACTGATTTCTAGTGTAAGATATTGTACATAAAAGTATGAAAAACCATCTTACTTCTATACATAGTTACACTTGGAGTATGTGCCTTTGCTGTACGTCTTTCAGCCAGAAACGAAAACAAGCTGGCCACGACCTTTATCCAAAAATGATGCTGATTTTTATGTACTTTCGAAAGACAGACTTGTTGCCTCAGAAATTGCTTCTTTCATACAAGAACGTACTAAACTCTCTATTCCTATCAACGATAGTCTCACAGACAATCTTTCCAATGGAAAACTATTGTTCGTTATCCTCCTTGGCTTTTCAGTTTATCTGCTCTTTCTTGGAAATTTGGAGCCTTACATGACAAGTACTTTTGGTGTATAGTCTTTATGTTACCCGTTTGTATTTCAATAAGTGGTTCTCAATATTCTTGGCTTCATCGAAGACCTTGGAGTTTGAAAAGAGCCTCAGGAATTTCCAAATACGTCATTCGAGGTTCTTGGCGTGAACAGCTGGTGTCAGAAGGAGTCTTTTTTTCAGCATTATGTCTTTTTCTATCCGTACTTCTCATTTCATTGGCATGGTTGGTAAACCAATATAGTAATGCTGGTTATAGTAAAAGAACTCGAAATTGGATCGTAAGACTGTAATCTTTGATTTGAATTCATATGTACTATTTCTTGATTCAGGTTTTCTTGAGTTATTTGAATACTGCCTTGTTGTTTGTCATCATAGGTCTAATGAAGCAGCTATGGTATTTAAAATTTCCGGGCTATTTGGTGTTTTCCAATGTCTGAAGCCTCCTTTACTGATTCCTATGTTCTATTATTCAATAAATGTTTCTGGTCGGATATAAAGCATGCACATATTAGATGAAGAAGAGCTCGTCAATCGCCTTTTCTCATTTCAAAGAATGGAAATTGTGTTGAATGCTCAATCCAAATGCTTTGGCGCCATAAAGGAAGAAAAAATGCCACTGCTGATAATTGAACATTTGATTCGTTGATATAGGCAGTCCTTATGGAGCCCATAGGACCTGTTGAAAAGGAACAATGTATGCTGTGTTTTGACGACCAGGTAACAGTATCTTGTTGAACGAAAAGTTCAATCTAACTTTAGGTGTTAGTTGTCGCCCGGTGGAGTCAATGTTTGTCTCTCATGTTTTGGTTGTTTCTGTGTAGATAACGCGCACAGTTACTTGCACCACAAGAAAATAGGGCATCTTATTGGTATAAACTTTAAAGGAAGTTTGTTGGAAGATGAGCCCGAGACACCTCCGGAAAAGGTTACAAAGCTAGGAATTGGTGTTGAAGGTGGATTCAAGTTACCGGAGACCCATTCCAAAGTTGATGTTGTTGAAACCTTGGTTTTTTTGGATTCCAGCTCTCCGTTACCGGAAGAGATGGCATCTGAGTACCAAGAAATAGTTCAACAAATTAAGGAAGCAGAAACTGAGTCAAAGAATACTTTTTCATCCGCCTGGCAATTACAATTGGAAATTTGCAGCCACACTGCATTCCTTGAACAGGAAGAATTTTGCAAACGAATCACCACCAAATCTGAAACAAAATGTGAACACTGTGAAATAAGAAGCAACTTATGGCTTTGTCTTTCATGTGGACACGTGGGTTGTGGTAGACAAAACTTTGATGGCAGTGGAGGCAATAATCACGGATGGGAACACGCTACCAGCTCAAATCACCCGGTGTCAGTAAAGTTGGGAAGTATATCTTCTCAAGGAACAGCAGACGTTCACTGCTATGTTTGTGATGAAGAGCGTTTGGATCCTAATCTTGAAAGACACCTAGAGAAACTTGGTATTATTCTCTCCGAACAGCAAAAGACTGAAGCGTCGATAGCAGAGATGGAGTTGGAACAAAATTTATCTCTTGATTTTACCGACTCTTACGAGGACAGCAAGTTATTGACATCTGTATTTGAACCGGGTGCAACAGGCATTGAGAATCTGGGAAATAGTTGTTACATGTCATCCGTTGTTCAATGCTTATTTGCAATGGATGTATTTAAGGAGACATTTTTTCGTACCGCTGATGCTCGTCTGGTGGATAGATTCTACCTACTAACGATGGAGCCTCCATCAGAGGATGTTTGTCTACAGATGCTAAAACTAGGTTATGGTATTCATAGTGGACGGTACGGATTCACCAGAAAGAATGATGGAAGTTTACAACCAAAGGGAATTGCTCCCAGGATGTTCAAAAGTAAGAAATTATTTCCTATATACTTTATCTAATGCTCATCTGATAATAGAAGCTATTGCTCGTAGTCATCCGGAATTTTCTTCTACTAAACAACAAGACGCGACGGAATTTTTACAATATTTATTAAGCTCCTTGCAAAGGGCGTGTCTGTGCTACAGAGCATATATACCCAATGTTGCTGAAGCTTTTGACTTCAAAATGTGTCAGAGACTTCAGTGCGAGAATTGCCGAGGAGTTCGATATTTAGAAATGTCTTCTAGTGGTTTAGATGTACCATTAGAATCTATGAGAGCAACAGAAGACGGTGATAAGATTTCCTTGTTTCATTGTTTGGACGCTGCCTTTACGGATGAGTTCGTTGACTTTGATTGCCCTGTGTGTTCAGAGAAAGGAACGAGAGTAAAGGCAACCAAGTCTACCAAGATAAAAACGTTTCCTTGTATCCTCCCTATTACAATCAGAAGGTTTGGAATTGGCGAAGGCTGGACACCTATTAAACTTAGAGATGAAATTGATGTTCCCATAGAAATGACTTTGAGTAAGTTTCGAATGATTCGCAGCAATTGTGAAGCGGGCGATGATGAAGTACCTCTTCGTTCCTATCCTATCGTTAATCAACAGTTATTGAGTCAACTGATATCAATGGATTTTCCTAAAGACAGAGCAGAGAAAGCACTAATTGAGACAGGTAATACCGATTTAGAGGATGCAGTTGGATGGCTACTTGAACATCCGTCCACCGGCGAAACAACAAATGTGGATAATGAAGTGTTGCATGAACAAACAGAAATGCTAGTAAACATGGGTTTTAGTCGTGAAGATGCCCGACATGCATTAATGCAATGCGATCTTTCTGTAGAGCGTGCATTAGATTGGTTATTTAGTCATCGAGGTGCTGGCGATACCACTAATCATTTAGAACATCAAGAGCAAACCTTATCATTACAAGGAACGAGTTGGGGAGAGTCTGCCGAAGATATGACGTATTCATTAGTAGGTGCAATTGTTCATTTGGGAACATCTACTGGTAGTGGTCATTATGTTGCTTATATCTATCGTAACAACACATGGCTTCTATGTAATGATCAGAAAGTTGCTGCAACAGAATCTCCCTTTTTAGGACAAGCTTATATGTACTTTTATAGGAGGAAAGATAATAAGGCTGAACCAGCGTTACCCTTACCAGACAACATTCATTAAACTTGTGCTTTTCGGGCTTCTGCCTTGTGATGCAGTAACCACACTGCCTGTTCCAAGTGATAAAAATTGACAGTTTCTTTCGACTGTAAAGAAACTTTCTCTTTCAAGTGTTGCATTTGTTGCAAGTATTCTTTGTAGTCTTTCATAGAAAACTGAAGCTTTCGTTTGGGTAATAACTGCTTGTCATTTCATCAATTCAATTTGATAAAACACTCAACAAACGGCATACCTCAGTATAAGCACCTTCAGAGAGGAAGGGAATCAAATCAGGTTTTTGGATGGAAAGAATAATAGAAGCAGTCGCTACACCAATCCCTTTCAACTCCATTAACTTTTCCATTGCAGGTACTACTTGTGGTAATCGTGCAAAGGATTCTTGGGTTACTTGACGAACTGTCTGGTCCGTGTTCATAGCAACTAACTTGAGCAACCTAGGACGAAACTTTTCTCGTTTCAGTTTCCACTTCATAACATCTTGTAGTTCTGCTCGCGTTAAATAGGGTGGGGAACGGACTGCCAAGTTTTGGAATAAAATATCCATCACTTGCCATATTTTAGTCTGTCGTTCTTGCCAGTACTTTCGATAAGCTTGAATATCACTTTCTTGCTTATCTTTAACGAGTTCTATCACTTGAGTTGCAAGCTCTTCACCAAACATCATAATCTACAATCATCATGAAGAGATAAATCCTTTATTTGCTATCCAAAAAGCAAAAACATTTAAGACAGAAATTCTTGTCGCAAAATGGGATCGGTCTTAAATAAACCTCTCAAACAACGCGTTACCGTCGTTGCATTACTCTTTTGTACACCTCTACAAGCCATACAAAGATGCCTATCATCAAAAACAACATATTAAACAAATAAATTCAACTCTATTAACTAGTATTCTTACTTTGCCTCAATTTGAACAGCTACTCCACGAGCTCCAGTTATCCTCTCAACCGTTTCTGCAATCTGTTTGGTTAACCTTTCTTGAACTTGCAGTCTTCTACTCAAAATGTCCACAATTCTTCCCAGTTTACTAAGCCCAATCACTTTTTGGTTTGGTATATAGGAAATTGAACAAGTTCCAAAGAAAGGAAGGACATGGTGCTCGCAAAGCGAAAACAAGTCCATATCCTTTACAGTAACCGGTTCTTCAGAATCCACATCTTCTTCAAACAAAGCTCCATTAACTGCTTCCTCTATACTTTGTCGATAACCACTGGTCAAAAACTCGAGTGCTTTTGCAAAACGTTCCGGTGTCTTTCTCAGACCTTCACGTGAAACATCTTCACCGACTGCTTCCAAAAGTACATGAGCCGCATCTACCAAACTTTTATGACGCTTAATAGCACTCGTGTCGATAGAATTTCCTTGAGTGTCTTCTAGAGAAGCAAGGCCGGAAGAATCATATAAAGAATTATTATCCGAGCAGCTTTTCTCTGTCAGAGAGTCCATGGAATCCACTGGTTCTTCTGTAGCACCTTTTGTACCTAAAAGAATGAACCTATGAGCACTGACTACTAAAGCACTCCCAGGATTTCCCTGTAGACCATACCGGCCACTCCATTTTCAACTCTTTGCTCTTTCACCAAGTCTGCCGACTTTACAATACCGTTCATAGATATTTGACACAAAGCGGGGTTAAACAAGTCAGGTACACGCATCCAATTCCTATATAACTATGATGAACAACCTTTGTCCGTCCCAAACCCTTTTCACTCGACTCGTCCACTTGGATGGGTCACGGACCTTTCTCAAAACGCCAACCAATTCACTTGGAATGGAATGATCACTTCTTCTCCTCGGCAGTGATTGATCGCTACCATCCAAGCTGATATTTTAAGACCTAATGATGGCTAACATGATGCCTTATGAAACAAACTGATGCAACTATTTTCTCTTTGGAATAAATAGGCTCTAGTTACAAAAGATAATTTTCTAACAAGATGTGTCTAATGACCTCACTGTATTCTATTTCATTTTCCTTAGGATGGCACCAAATGAATCTAGACCATGTACCTATAACTATTGAAGCAGACCATTATGAAGCAAAAGACTACGTTGACGAATTATTAGCAAACACTATTCCCCAGTCCATTGCTTTCAAAACTTTTTCCGTTGTAAATTCATTTTAATAGCCTGCAAATTCTTTTCTTGGCATTATTATATTATATATGTCTTTCAAATTTCATGTCAAAGTCGTCAAAAATTCATTTCCTGCATCATGTCGAATATCATTCAATTCAAATGGAATACTGACGAGAGACAGTTCCTTTGCAAATTCATTATTCTTATTTATTATCAGAGTACGTAAAATAGTTTTTATTAAAATGGATGATGAATATCTTCTTTGCAAGAAACTAGCCCACTTATTACCAAGTGCCAAGTCAGACACATTCACTCGTCCTTTTGAACTTTTTCAACGAATTGTTCCAAATGAATATGAGTCATGACCATCTCTATCAATACATTTCATTGAGCAAATTTCCAAACTGGTTTAATCAACATGTTGGAAGACCATATTTTCTAAAACATTTGCTTGTCATATTCTTTCCATCATGACTGAAAACCTTTCTTTTAGAGCGAATTTGAACATTATTATAGTTTGTCATTGTCATCACTTTTTCCATGGAGACATTAGCATCCTTTAATCGCTGAAAATAAATTATTGTATGACTAATAATATGTAGTGGATGATTTCAATTGTCTTGAAGACACACACTGTCCTGCCAATACTGTTTGAATTCCTTTCATATTTGCAAGATGTGACTATTCTGAATCCATCTTTATCCTTTTGTTATCGACTTTAGTAGTTTCAACCACCAAAAAAAGTTCGATTAGTTTCAATCATTCACCATTTCTGGTTTCTATAATGAAATCTTTGTATCAAAACTCCATTTCTTTTCCAAACCTGAAATCATTGGTTGCCACCAAGCCGCCACCGGTGTTGGTGATCTACAAAAAACGTCTTGATTGCTTATCAAAGATGCAGTGGTTGGTAAAACTTGTTTTATATCCTAAAAGAATAACAAATATCAACTACGCTACTGAAAGATTTGCGTTTTCTCACACTACTCGATGGATTCATTCATCCACTGTGACGAACAATTATTCAACGGCAAGTGCCACTGATCCTACAAACTTACAGACCAACGTTTCAGAACAGAAGAATCTCTCTCCTAACTTTTTCCGCTTTGAAATTATTCACGAATCAAGGAAATCCAATGCTAGAGTAGGTAGAATTTATACCCCTCATGGCATCGTCGATACACCGAATTATGTAGCGGTTGCTACTAGAGCTGCTCTCAAACATGTTGATCATCGACTAGTTGGAGAAGCAGGGCAACAACTTATGTTTTGTAACACTTATCATCTTTTGTTGCATCCCGGGCCTTCAGTTATAGAAGCAGCTGGTGGTTTGCACTCTTTTATGAACAGAAATGGAGTAATTATAACCGACAGTGGTGGTTTTCAAGTATTTTCATTGTCACATGGTTCAGTATATGATGAATTGAACATGAAATCTAGAACTGCCAATAAGAAATACCCAAAATTGTTGTTAAAGGTGACAGAAGAAGGTGCCACCTTCAAATCTTATAGAGATGGCACCAAAATAACACTCACTCCAGAGTACTCTGTTCAGATTCAAAAGTCTCTTAAAGGAGATATCATTATTCCATTGGATGAATTACCTCCCTATCATATTGAAAGGAGTCAGTTGGAGTCATCGGTTGATCTGACACATCGTTGGGAACTACGAAGTTTAAAAGAACATCAAAAGAACATTCAAAACCAAGCCATGTATGCAGTGGTACATGGTGGTGTCGATACGCAATTGCGACAGAAAAGCATTGATTTTTTATGTTCTCAACCTTTTGATGGTTTCGCTATTGGAGGAAGTTTAGGAAAGGATCGTCAAGAACTGTATAATCTACTAGAATTTGTGATGCCAAGACTACCAAAGGCTTATCCCAATCACGTATTGGGTATTGCTGATTTGGAGTCTATTGAACGTATTGTTCCTCTGGGTATCGATACAATGGATTCTTGTTATCCATTTCGACTAGGTAGACATGGAAATTTATTTACTCGAAGAGGTATATTGCATATTGCGCAATCGAAATACAAAAACATTTTTGAACCACCTGATAGAGAATGGGGTTTAAAAGATGTGACACTTGCTTATCTTCATCATCTTTTCAAAGCAAAGGAACCGATGGCGTTAACACTGTTATCCTTACACAATGCTATTTTTATGATAGAATATATGAAAGATATACGAAGGAGAATTCTTAACGATGAAATTTAAGTATGCAGACTCTTCATTTTAGTTTTGATACGATAACTGTTCAAAAGTTAAACCACGTGAATAAGATTGCTTTTCATTTCACTCATTTTGTTACTGTCGATTGGTTTTTTATTTCAACAAAATTTGTTGCTTTGTTATTTTTTCATTATGGATGATGGCTGCTTTGATATGTCGACTGAAATTCCAGTGACGAGATCATTGATGGTTCAATGTATGTTTGTGATTTGCTTTGATAGCGTGTTGAAAGGAAAAGCAGGTCCATATACTATAAATAATATCATAAAGAGTCAGTGATGAGTTTTTCTTGTAATCATATGGAAGTATTTCCTTGTTTTGTATCGTACTTAGTCTTTTGGCCGTCTTTTTGCCGAAACAACGTCCCAAGAGCAAGGAAAGAACGTTATGCTAGAAGATTACAGTCTCCATTGCCTCAGCCTCAACATGTTAGAAATAAGAATTACAGCAAGTTCCTCCATAGTTGTTCCTTCGCGGGTATGATTTCTATGACTGTTAGGAAACAACCGAGAACACTGGTCGTTAGTTATTCCACCGATATGTTGAAGCATTTTGAAACTATCACCAATACGATGAGTTCATTGGAATGTTTCCTATTCCTTTGCAAGGTTGTCAATATTTTGTGTTACTTTTCATCTTGTAGTTTCGTGACTTTTGCTTAGGATTCACTTTTGTATTTAGAGAAGGAAGCAAAGGCAAGTCATTCTTTCGTTGCACAAGAACAAGTATTCATTTTATTATAGGAATATTCTCATTTTGTGAATTTGACAAGTGTGGATTCTGCATTCAAAGGACTTCAAGTACTAAGCCCCAATTATCTCATTCTCGATCTGCACAGTGCCAGTTGGACAACGTCGGAGATAAACACTATTTATTTTGAGAACCTTGCAACAGCTTCAAAGTAAGTAATTTCCCATGATGTATAGTTAAACAAGATTCATTTTTAGTTCCATAGCAACTTGGGAAATTGTCATATTTTGCTTATCAACTCCATTGGAACAGGAAATAGTGTTTGTACGGTACCTGCAGAAATAGCACCAGTGATAAAGCAACAGCTTGCGAATCAGAATAGAATTGAAGGATTTTTAAAAGAGATTGGTAATTTTTTGTATATCAGACGTCATAATCTTTTACTAAAAGAATGGTAGATGCAAATGTTACCGTTGTTCGTGCTGGTCCTTTTCATAATAGCGTGGTAAGGAATGTTCAGTGATGGATAGTGAAAACACATACTGAAACAAGACATTATAGAAAACAGGAAATGCAATTGTTACAGAGTCTCCTTATGGTTATGGCAGTATTTCAAAACCTGATCTCGTTGAAATGGTGTTAAAGATTTTACTATCCTCTCATGCAAAGAACAAGACATTGACATGTGTTGATTCACAAAGGTTAGTGACGTTTCCATGACGTCTTGAAGTTTTGCTGTTATTGAACATTTTCGTTGTTAAAGAATATTTCAGATGACGCCATATATTCGGCCTTTGGAGTTCTGGGAACCTTTACCTTTTGAGAAATTTGAACTGTGAAATATATCTGAGCACCCGTTTTCCTCGTCAAGTTTTCATTGTTGAATAGTTTCGGATTACCACTGGAAAGAGATGAGCCACTTGCAAGGCGGTTGGAAAAAGTTTGCTTAAGAGATTGAAATAAAGCTATGTGTCGTTTTGGCTTTGACTGGAATGGCAAAATAATTAGGACACAAGAAGAATGCTATTGTTGCTTCGAAGCTATGGAATAACGAACATTTTATTTCCAAAACTGGTAGAATGCTATTATAAGGATGGAGAAGCGATGAAGCATTTGTTACCTACATAACAGTATATTTGGGTCCTCCACCACCTTCTGGTACTGTCCATTGGATATTTTGAGTTGGATCTTTTATATCACAAGCTTTACAATGAAGACAATTTTGTGCATTAATTTGAAGAACAGGCTTTCCATTTTCATCTTCTACATATTCATACACTCTTGCGGGGCAATATCTTGTCTCAGGACCATTATATAACTTATAATTCACTTCTTCCATCGTTTTTGGGTCCTTTACTTTAAGATGCGGAGGTTGGTCATGGTCATGATTGGTGCCACTGAGCGCAACAGAAGTCAGGATATCAAAAGTTAATTTTGAATCAGGTTTGGGATACTCAATAGCTTTAGACTCTTTTGCTGGTTTCAAAGTTTCGTTAACTTTATGAGGAAGATGCAAGGTCCAAAATGCTTTCCCACGAAACAAGTATGTATCCACTGCCGCATTCGTCAATCCTCCGAATAAACCAAATTTGAAACCAGGTCGAACATTCCTTGCGCGATACAGCTCGTCGTATATCCAAGACTGTCGAATAGATGATTCATAATTTTCAAGTTCTATATTAGCAACCGAGTGCTGTTTGTGCCTTTCAATAGCATCAAATGCACTCTCTGCCGCCAGCATACCACTTTTCATGGCAGTATGTGTACCTTTTATTTTAGGAACATTCAAAAATCCTGCCGAACATCCAATTAAACCTCCACCTGGAAACACAAGCTTAGGAATTGACTGATATCCTCCTTCATTCAAAGAGCGAGCTCCATACTGAACAACTTCACCATCTTCTAGCATCTTTGAAACTCTAGGATGCGTCTTAAACCTTTGAAATTCCTGAAAAGGTGACAGGTAGGGATTTTCGTAGTCTAAAGACACAACCAGACCCAAAGCTATCCTCGAATCAGACATATGATAAATGAAAGAACCACCATACGTCTTTCTGTCAAGAGGCCAACCGACCGTATGAATCACGAGTCCAGGTTGATGCTTTTCTTTAGGAACCTTCCAAACTTCCTTAATGCCTAGAGCATAGGACTGTGGATCACAGTCACCTTGAAGGACAAAGCGTTTCATGATTTCTTTCGAAACAGAACCTCGGCAGCCTTCCGCAAGCAATGTGAGCTTACCGTGAACTTCTACACCTGGTTGAAAACTAGGCTTCTTGCTACCGTTTTTTGCAATACCAAACTCGTTAGTTGTCACTCCACATACTCTCCCACGTTCATCATATAACGGAGCTTTTGCTGCAAACCCAGAATAAACTTCAACACCAAGTTTTTCTGCCTCACTAGCAAGCCAACGCGTCATTTCTGAAAGCGAAATGATATGGTTTCCTACATTATGCATTTGAGAAGGTGTTGGCAGCTTGAAGGCTCGTGAAGAAGTAAGAAAAAGAAATTCGTCTTTTGACGCTGGTGTACCTAAAGGAGGATTGAGTTTCTCATATTCTGGGAAGAGCTCCTTCAAGCTTCGAGGTTCGAAAACATTTCCAGAAAGTATATGTGCTCCAACCTCCGCACCCTTTTCCAATACACAAACACTTAGATCTACATTCTTTTCTTGACATAACTGCCTGAATCGTATTGCAGCAGATAAACCGGCCGGGCCCGCTCCAACTATCACAAGATCGTATTCAAGCCTTTCACTCACTTGGTTAGAAGCAGAGCAGAAAGCCAGTCGCCACCAAGGTTTGCGTAAAGTAACACGACACGTACTTTCCAAGAAACGTTGGAAGAATACCATGGAGACTTTTAAAACAAGGACCTATTAAGAAACCCTAAAAAGATAAATCAATGATTCACAGTCCGCAAGTCATCAACTTCCAATGGTCTCTTTTGCGAATCAAAAAGCCTTCATAATTTAATCGATCAACCAGTTCTTTGATTTGCTCCTGACTTAACAATAGTCTCATACCCATTTCTTTGAGTTCTTCGTTTGAAAAATGAGCTTTACTTGTTCGAGAGGATTCGGCTTGCAGTAATCTCAAAAATTTTTTGAACAACGACGTTTTTCCGTCACGTATCTTTGTATTTCCAGTGGGACGTCTAACGGTGTTGATCACCGAAAATTGCATGATATCCACAACATCCTAGTTCCTTGTTACATCGTTCGCAACGCTGATTTAAAAAGAGAAAACAAACCTGTGCGTCAAACTCTGTTGCTTCTTCGCGCAATTCACTTCTGGCGCGAGCTTCAGTCAAGCGAATAAGACTCTCCAAAAGTCTCGTAGTAACGGGTATAGAATCAGAAGAATCCCCCTGTGTTTCACTCCTTAGTTTCAAATAGAAGTCTTTTAGAACTTTTTTGGCGTTGGCGTTCAGCTTCTGTTAAACCTTTGTTAATAAGACTTGTAGGAGTTATGCAAAGTTTCATACCGTTTTTACAGTGGCTTTTGCATAACTTATGTAACGTCTAAAAAAGTCTTGTGACAGAAGCTTAGACTTTGAAATTTGCTTTTCAAGTCTAAGTGGAAGAGATAATAATTGTGTTCCTCCAGTACTTAGTTGGCTGCCGGCCTCTCCGAAGCTCTTTCTACCTTCAGATGTCGCTTGAGCTTGTTTTAAGTGCATTGAAGTCACATATTCCGCCAACTGTCTGTCCTTGCCTTCATGTGGTCTATCCAGCATCAGAAATATGATATCAAAACGAGAAAGGAGTTGGGGTGATATTCGTAAGTTTTCGGAAACTGTTTTAGAATCATCATAGTGTCCATTTCTAGGATTTGCAGCCGCAATGACACTTGTTCTTGCAGATAAGCTACAGAGAATACCAGCTTTCGCAACAGAGACACGTTGTTGTTCCATGGTTTCCAAGAGAGCATGATGTTCACTTCGCATTTTATCAAATTCATCGACACAACATATTCCCTTGGAAAGTGTATCAGTACGAGAATTCTAAGCTTCCTATGATATTTACCTGGTCCCCTAAAACCATAGCTCCTGCTTCGAGGGCATAGTCACCAGATCCCTGTTCTTTGACAACAGTTACTGTTAATCCAGCTGCGGAGCTGCTGTTCCCAGAGACGTAGACTCCTCTTGGCGATAGATCACAGATTGCCTTGAGCATTTGTGATTTACCTAGTCCTGGATCACCCACTAATAAACAGTGCAAATCGGATCGTATTGATTGGGCTTCAAACCATATCTTATCTTTCTTGGAGCATCCTCCGAAGAGAACAAGCGTAAGACCTGCCTTGATTATATCGTGTCCGTAGATTGAAGGACATAAGGATTTGACAATAATTGTGAACGCGCCAGGATCTTCTGCAGTTTTCTTAAAGAGAAATATCTCCTCCTTTCGAAATTTAAGAGGTTTCAATAACCTTATATCTTCAGCCATGGAGACTCCTTTGGAACCCTTTATAACTGAATTGGCATCAATGTATAAATGGTGCAAGCTTTTTTGTATTTGACTATTTTTACCCGAGCCTTCACCCGAGACAGGAAGTACCTTCACAATGCCGCAAATGGATACAATGTCTCCAGGATGGCAACTGTCGATAAGATCTCCCGTTAATTCAACGTCAACCATTCGAGGCATTCTTCCAGCTTCCTTTGAAGTACTGTCGCTTCCAGCTTCCTACTTGAGATTATGTGAAACACTGATTTTTAAAGTATCATAATTGGGGTTCTGACCTGAATACGTATTCTTTGCCAGTCTATCGTCTGCGCCCTATTTCTAACAGGACTGAACGTTTTTGATTTGCAAAATTCAGAGGTACATATTTGAGGAATGCAATATTTGTAATCTGGAAAATATTTCATGACTTCTTTGCCACACCGACAACAAATGAATGGCATGCCAACAACTTGTTGCCTTATATTACTCACACGAATGACAGTTCCAACTGAGGAAATCATTTTGCCCACGTATGCTGCTTTGAGGTCCTTCAGAGCTGTTGACTGCTCCAAATTATAGAAACGGATCCATAATTTACTTCCAGGACTTACTGGAGGAAGTGTCTTCAGGGCAGCCACAAAACTGCTTGAAAAGCCAGAACCGTCTTCTATTTGTGCTTCATTTGCTTTCAAACGCTCTGCAATGTCTTCTAGTACTCGAATTGCAGCCAAACTCATGCAAGGAACGACTTCATCAGGCATATCATAAAAGGCAGCTTCGAATTCAGGCATTTGACACTGCTTTTTGAAATAGCAATAGTTGAAAAACAAGGAAGACAAGCAATTTGCAGTTTTCTACCTGATATTGAGATATTTTGAAAAAAGACTTTTGCAATATACCTTTTCTTCAACGGCCTTTTGTAATAATTCGAAACCTCTAGTTTCAAAAAAATTGTAAAACGTATCGACGATAGTTTGTCTACTTTCAACTTTCGACTGATAATCTTCTGATAAACTAAACTGTGCATCTGCTTCTTCAGGAAAATAAGCTATCCATCCATCACTACTATTCCAACAACCTGAGTTTCTCCTTATAGGCAGTCTACCAGGTTGAGACTGTGTCAAAACCTCCCAATCCATGTCTATCCCTTGGGAAAATATGGCGCCAAATTTTAAAACCTTTTGAATAAAAGCATTTTTTATTCTTATTTTTTCATTTGCCTGTAACTTCCGCAGAAGAAACGAGAAAAGATGATTTTACATTCAATAACAAGTTCTGAATCATAGACAAACAACAACCTCTTTCGAATAACCGAGAAGACGGAATGACTTTAAACCATGTCCAATAAAATTAGAAGAACCACATAATAATGCCATCATGCCTTCCTTCCAAAACGGACAATAATTGGACACTGCTTCCTCTATAAAATTAGTTTGCTCCCATGTCGACGAATCGGTCGGCTAAATAATCCTAAGAAAATCAACATTCTACATAGGAAATGTAACTTACATTGTTCCAAACACAATACAGTTTTTACGATATGCGAAAAACGTTTTTCTAACGACTCCAATTCATCAAGGCAAATGAATTGATCCGCTTGATCATTCACAACCAAAAGAACGACACTTGTCACCGCAGATTCCGGATCTGAAAGAATATCCACTAGCAAAGAGCATATAGGGGCAACACCTACTCCACTGCAGGCTATTGATAGTGTATCCACAGGTGACTTGGGTCCTCTATAATAAAGCATCTTGGCTCCAGGTCTAACTCTCACCAAGTCACCAATATTCAGGTGACTTAATGCATCCGAAAAACCAGGATCATTGTTTCCAGATAAATCCAAACCCGAAACAGCAGATGCAGCTGTTGAAGGTACGACAACATCAAAATTTCCTTGTTGTGTTCGTTCAGTGCAAAGCAGATAAGAACCTCTTGAGACCTTTCCGGGTTCATGCTCCACTTCGAAGATGACGCGTTGTCCGAGTTCCAAATCAAGCGTACTTCGTGGTGATGGCAAATCGAAAGTGTATCTTGACATACCAGTGACAAGTTCCCTACAACGACTGGTATCTCGAACTTATTTGACAAGTAATGCAACATACCTTCTTTGGCGAAGTGTACAAGGAACCCAAACAGATGAATCGCCTTTGACAGAGTCACTGACATTTCCTCGAATGGCTTCTTTTAATCGGTGCAAGTTAGCTTTACTTCGTTCCTTGAAGAATTTTGGTATTCGTAGGATTTTTGTTTTTCCAAGTTGATTCGGAAGCAAGTACAATGTTGCACCAGCAATTAGCAATAAAGATACAAAAGAAATAAAGAAAGATTGATACTGTCGTAAACCAAGATTAGGTTTCGAATCTTCCGTAGCAATAGAAACAGTCATCTTGGAGTCTAAAGCCTTTCTGCGTGATTCGAGCAACAATCGCAGACTATTGGATAATTCAATTTTACTAGTTACCTCAGTATATGGTACGAATACAATATCTCCTTTCCTATAAACAACAACCCATTATAATCCAATCCATTTGATAGTAAAACAACAAGTACTCGAACTCAGTAATAACCGACGGTCGACCGTTTGCAACACGTAAAGTTTCTGGTTTTACATTAAATCGTTTAGCCACTGAAGTAACAGACTCCCTTTCTTGAATGATTATCCAGTCCCCTTGGCGTTCTTTTTGTCTTGTTTTCGATGTCACATAGATTGTCTATTGTGGCAACAACTAAGAGCAACTGTCCCACCTCTCATCGCAGTCAATCTGTTTCTCTTAGTATGGACAATATTGCATTTCTTTTGAATGCCGTTTTTGAACAGTTGGTATAAGCTAGTCTGGTTGGAAACCACAAACAAGATGTCGTCAGGGATGGTCTGCGAGATTTGCATAGGACCGCCAATCTTCGAAATGATCAGCCGTTCCAGTCCTGTGGCATAGAAAACTCTCTTGATGAGTATAGACCATACTTGATACAGTAAGCATCTGACAGACCAGACATTTGAAAACTTTAGCGAATACGATAAATGATGGACATAAATGATATCCCCAGTGACTTCCTCTCCTTATTATAAACAGTGTCAAATATCATGAGCCACAGGCATCTATTATCATTGGACATCAATAACTGTCAATATAAAATGAAAGTTGTCCACATGCTCATCGTCTCTTGTTTCAGTGAATAGATAAAAGTTGATAATGTCCAGATTCCCATGTTGTGACTTGGTAGTTTGTGGCTTCGGATATTTTAGTGGCATTTTAGAAAACATTCAAATGTTTTGTTGCTTCCCTAGTCAGAAAAAGATAAGCCAGTTAGAAGAAAAGTTGACAAAATTTTCTTCTAATTATCCTCAACTCGAGTACTGTTGCTTTATGCTAGAAAATGGCCTAGTCATGTAAGGTTCAGAGTTATTGCTTTTATGTCGCTCAAAGCTTTCTGTCCAAGAACACCCCATAACAGAGCACATAATTTCTCAGGATTTGATAATCAAACAGTATTTCTTATGAAGCAACTAGCGAGTCAGTTGAGTAGGTGAATATAAAACTCTTACAAGGCGTACCTTCTTACTGTGCAGGTTGATAGGTAGTCGCCTCCTTCAGGCTTCGTGCAAGTCCATCCAACTAAAAACTACCCGACACACTATTGTTCTGTACGATGTTGCTGAGCAAGTAAGTATTGTAGCAATTCTTTTTCTGCCTCCGGACAGTGAAAATTTTCAAGATCTTTGTGACCGTTTACAAAGATGTTGAAAATAGCAAACAAGTGGAGGTTACTACCCAAGTGCTTGAGGAACTACGACAATCCGTGGAAACGTCCTTATGGACGGTATGAATTTAAAAGCAAGGCTATTTATTCTCAACTTCCAGCGGCTGCTATCATTCTATTTATCTTGGTGATGGAACAGTCTGCGAAATAAACCTCGTATTCCATGTGAATGTTCTTTTCGATCCCTGTTTTCCAGAGAATAGTCTGCGGTATATGGTAACTGATGAGTCATGTCTGCTCCATAATTGTCAGCATATCTATTCTCTCCTGACCTCCACTGTGCTTCAAACTGTTCTCTTTCTTCAGGAGTAAGGTTGTAATAGTTTTCTTGTGAAATTTCTTGTCCGGTCTCATCTCTTCTTCTGATTACTTCTGTTCCTTTACCATTAATTTCTCGTTTTAAAGAATATTCTTCCTTTCCAGTGACGCTATCCTTCAAGTGTCTACTGATTTCAAGGCGTCCCCCTTCTCCCTTGGTAGTGCTTTCTTCAAAAACTTCTCCACTCGGACCAAACTGTCTCCTTGAAGAATACTATATACATGACTCTTCACATTTCCTCCTCCCGTTCTAAACTCTTCTTCCCTGTTGCGTAAAGAACGTTCCAAGTTTCCAAAAAGTTCACCTATGCCATTCTTGTCAAAAATAGAGAATGGACTCTCAAAAAACCTATCAAAAGGATTTCTACTCCACTCTTGAATTCCCCTCTCTCTCCCTGGGTTCCAATCGGGGTCGGCATCCTCATCATCATAACCTCTATTTCCTGGTACAGCGTAGTCCTCTGGTTCTTCTATAATAACTCGGTGACCATTAGGGCCTCTTTCCACATGTTGGGGAGGTGGAGCTGCTCCAGTATCATCATAAACTTCACCGTCGTAATAAGGGTAGCGGTCCTTGTAGACCTGCATGCTGATGATCCACCGTCAACCAATCACCCACCCACCAACCATTATTCCTCTTCTCAATGTCTTTTAAAAATAATTTTCATGGGAACCCATTTCTGGAAACATCCATTGGGAAAACAATGGAATATGGATGGATGCTACTACAAGAGACACACTGCACGAACAGAAAAAAGTAAAGAATCTCCTTCAAACATAAACTTCACAGGTAATCCAACCTATTCAAAGTGCTAAGATAGTAACAGAAAAAAGCTATCCTATCATTACTTTCATCAGTGTACGACCAGAAAGCTTTAGAATGATGCCTCCTGTTTTCGAACTCCACTGAAAGACCTTCAAGTTTGTTAAAAAAAATAAAATAAATCCTTTTAACGCAATACGTACTCCTCGCGGATCTGTTTCAATGGCACCTGTATTAACATTGGTTCGGAGTTTGCCAGGACATAACTCCTATTTACGAACACATTAAACAACCGCTATTGCGGCTTAAAAATAACCAACCTCTACTAAATAAGACCAGTCCTCCTGAAGACCTCTCAAGTGCATTCTTGGCAACTGCAACCCTATCTGTCTATTAAGGTTCACTGCAATAACAAGAGCTTCAGTTTTTTCATCGTTAACAAACATCCAAGCACCAGAGTCTGTTGAAAAGGGACTCCAAATTCGATATAAAGTTCCAAAGAGAATAAGAAGCGCCCATTCATTTCGAAGCTTAATATAACTTCTGATCTCCTCTACCTCTTCTCCTTTCAGTTGTCGAACATCCATCTCATATCCAAAACTACCACACATGGCTACAAGTGTTCTTGTTTTCATACTCGTACTTCTCAAGGTTTGATGATTGGGAATAGAACTCACATGGGCACCCATACTACATACAGGATACACCAAGCTTGTTCCATATTGTATTTGTACTCGAGAAAGTGCATCCGTGTTATCACTGCACCAAATCTGTGATGAGTAATATAACATTCCTGGATCAAATCGACCACCACCTCCTGAACAAGACTCTATAAGCACATGTGGGAAGGCACTCGTTATCTTGGCAAACGCTTCATAGACACCCAAAATGTGACGATGCGCAATTTCTCCTTGACGTTCGGGAGGAAAGGCTTGAGAAAAAACTTCTGTCAAGTGTCGATTCATGTCCCATTTCACATATCTACCATTGATTGTTATGAAAGTTATAGTTGAGTATCTAACTTATACTTACTCAATATTACAGCTACCTAATATATTGGAAACTTGCTTAATTACATGAGTCCGCACTGCCTCTTGAGAAAAATCCAACACCAACTGATTTCTTCCAGTAGTTCTTGAACGACGTGGGATATGAAGGCACCAATCAGGATGCTTATGATATAATTCGCTTTCAACATTTACCATTTCTGGCTCTACCCAGATACCAAAATGTAAACCCAATTCGTTAATTTCACGGCATAATCCTTCTAAACCAAAAGGAAACTTCACTCGATTTGCTGTCCAGTCTCCCAAACCAGAACGAGTGTTATTTCGACTTCCGAACCAACCATCATCCAAAACAACCATTTCAATTCCACAATCCTTTGCTTTTTTAGCCAATTCAACAACTGCTTCATGAGTAACGTTAAAATACATAGCTTCCCATGTATTAATTAGTACAGGACACATTGTATTTCTCCACTGCCGCGGCATTAGATGGTTACGATATAACCGATGATGCTGTTGACTGATTCCACCCAAGCCTTGATCACTAAAACACAATACAACTTCTGGAGTAGAAAATTCTTCACCTGGTCCCAAGTCCCATGAGAATTGCTGAACAGGTTTAGTATTCTCACTTTGTTTTCTTAAGGACTTCTTACTTGTGGATTGATTCCCATATTCACTCGAAGTCTGCCACTTTCTACTAGTTCGGTCTCCATACGGAAATTTCCTGAATAAACCAAACTAAATGCAAACACTTCGCCTTCATCTTCTCTCGGATTCCCCACCGATATTGCTCCAAAAGGATTATGCTGTAATTTAGCAACTCAAAATTCAAAATATAAAGGCGGGAATGCACAAACTTACTTGGTGCGAAGAGGCACCTCTACTAGATTCAGTCACAGAAACTCCTTGAAATAGTTTTTTTTGTAATCATTTGACGTTCTCTTGCCCATGATCCTGATAAATGTGTCAAGTAAAAGTCATCTGTATCAAAATCAATGGTACACGAATAGCATCGACGAATGATTAGACTCTTATTGAAATCATTACGAAACAGTACGCGACGCACTATTACATCAAACTCATGAAAAACAGTATAAATAACTAAACCAAACAAATTCAATTCTCTAAAACTCTAAATAAACATATTGTTGCTTACAACTACGGTGACCTTGGTTAATGGATCGATCATGTGCAACTCCAAAGTCGATGCTTCCAAGTCAGAGTCTACAAAGAGACCAGGAAGAGGAAACGGAGGAGCAGGCTAAATTCATTTAGTACATCAAGGACGTTTCATTGCAAGATAACACTCACTTTTCCCGTATATATTCGATGAGTAGAATAGACCAAAGGAGATAGTGTTGTCCCATCAGGATATTCTATTTCAAAGGAACAGGACCGATAATCTCCTGTTCCTCGATCCGAATATTCCAACAACTTGGTGTTTTTACCGACAATTTCTGGATCTTGTGGCATGCCTCAGTCTCCTAATTCTCAAAATATCTTTCTTGGGTATCCTTACCTAAGTTGACCCAAACATTTTGTTGCTGCCGCGGAGTTGGTGTTGTAAGGAGCCAAAACGATTACAAGAAACAAAAGCATCTTCCGTTTCTTCAATGCTTGCCATATTGGATTCTAAAACTTTCCGAAGAGTTGGAACTCCTTTGGAAGCGTTCCAAAGGTACGTTCAGGAGATTTGGTCTTGGGACGAGAAATATGTTCCTGTTCTAATAAAGACGACAGTTTCAACTCACCAAAGTCAACCATAAAAACCTTCCTACCTAAACCAGGCCTTGAACTCTCTTCCATCGATAGTGCATCCTCAGAAACATTTGTTCCTCTTCCTTCCGAAGATCTCCAACCACTGTCGCGATCGTCCTCATACTCACTTAAAGCAACTTCCATAGAGTTGGGGCTCCTAGTGCTCTACATAGGATAAGAATTGCCCCCAGCACAATAAAAAAGAACAAAATTACACGTTGGCTAGAAACATCACTTCGATTGACGTCGGGCGAAGTTTCCCTTTCATCTTCGGAATAATTTCCTGCAGAAGCATGACCATCATAACTTTGTCCGCTCTTTTTCAGCTTTTCCATGTTCCAAATTCTCCAACTATCATATCACCACTAAGATTTCATAATATTTTGTGTTCTAAAGACATTACCTACATTCTCCAATCGTCGAGGTTCTGTTTTGTCTGGATCATGGGCTTCCACCGTGTAAGTACGCCATTTTTCTACCATTTTTCCTGTGTCCAGCTGTCGTAACTCTGAGAAACCCAGCATTTTTGGAGACTCTGAGGAACTTCCTATGTGAATAGATGTACTTGAGACTTTACACTGTTGCAAACCTGCAAGTTGAAGCTCACCAACATAACCTCTAGGATCAAATGGAGTTGGTGTGTTTCCAAAACCCAGAAACAATAAATCGTCTTCCAATGGAATGCTTGACCCCTACTAACAAGTCGAAACGGTGCCCTTTTCAAAGCAAATTGCGCAATCCCTACCCAATAAAGGTGCTCCAAGTTTCTTCCGTCGTCAACACGAAAGGCATATATAGATTGCTTACAACGAAGTCTAAAAGTCCTCGTCAAAGAATCATAATAAACGCCAGGCTTTGCTTCCAGTTCTACTTCAGGCTCGTTCGCGCCTTTTCCAGAATGTAAGACTCGAGTGAACATCCAAAACTCAATCAAAAAAATTTACATTCATTGAACAAAACGATTTTCATTCAGTCTAATAAATATACAAGTAAACAATTTGTGAAAATTATACTACTTGTTCCATTCCTGAAAACAGTATAGAGTCCGAATGAACATTTTTGTTTGTACCAAAATGCAGAAGAGCCGTAGAAATGTCGCTGTCTTCATCCACTACAGTGTATAATAATTCCAATAGGTCCATTGCATTTGGTCTCTTTTCTGGTTCGTAGGCTAGACATCTTTCCATAACGTATACGTATCTTGCACTGGTGTTGGCTTTACATGGTTCTAAATCAGGTTTCAATCCATGTTCAGCAATACCCAGGAACAGCTCAAACCTATTCCTCCCTTTGAACGGCAAATCTCTAGTACCCATTTCCCATAAAAATAATTCCCAAACTATAAATATCTGCAGCTGGCGTGTGCGGTTCATTTCTTAGAATCTCTGGTGCTGTGTATTGAATAGTTCCAATCACTGATTCCTCACCAATATTCGAAAGGAATGAGCTCGTTCCAAAGTCGGATATCTTCAAGTTCCAACTGGAGTCAACTAAAAGATTGGCGCTCTTTAAATCTCGATGAAGAACCGGAGGATTTCGAGAATGCAAATACGCAAGACCTTGTGCTGCGTCAATTGAAAACTTCATCACAAACGCATACTTCAGGTCAAACTTTTTGTCATGAATAAGCCGTCCTAGACTACCACGTTCACAATATTCAGAAAGAAGTGATACACTATTGTCTGTATGGAAAATAACACCCATAAAAGCACAATATTTGGATGACGTAACATAGAGTTAATTTTGACCTCATGCAGCAACTTGTTTCGAGTATTCGCATCCATTTGAGGGCACAAAACCTTCTTCACTGCAACAAGCGTTCCCTGCCAAAGTCCCAAATAGACAACCCCAAAGGAACCAACTCCAATTTGTTCTCCAAACTTTACTTCATCCTCTTGTACCAACCAGGAGTACTCAAATCCTCTCGTCACCTGGAAATCCTTTATTTCGGCAGCAGTCCGATAGGCTTTACGTCGCACTAGAAGACAGATTAGAACGTCAATATGTTATTACAAAACTCACACTTACAATCTTCTGCTGTTCCCAAACGAATTACTACCACAAAACGTAATGTCGAAAGTATAACATGAAACATCTGCACAAGTTGAACATCCCACTCAAGATTTACATCTAGAGTTGATGATGTAACAGGAGCAAAAAGTACCTACACAATATGAGGAAATCTTTTCAATGGTCGTTCTGGAAACCTACCAATTCAATGATACAAGTTACTCCTAAGAAACTGACAACAGCAAAATCGATGATATTTAGTTTCTGTTTGAAAAACTCAACTCGTCCCCAGGTGTATATTCTAAGCAACGTCTCTATGCTAAACAGAGTCCATACCAGCAAATTTGCACCTGTCTGCAACCACGTTGTAACTATATATGCATAGCGACTAGATCTATCAAGTCTCCTTCAGATACAAGTAAATACTGAAATATAAACATTCATAAAAGTAGCGTACCAATCAGTTGTAAACATGACGATATATTTTGCAAGAAATATTAGGAGATTGACTGCTATGAGAACTGAGTCAAGAAAGTATAGTGCAGGTGAGTTTGCCCACTTTCGTAGATTTTCCTTCGAGTACCAACAACAACTAGGAAAACTTTCAGTGCAGGAAAACCCAAAAACGGTGCGAAAAATACCTTTTTTGTGGTGCCTGTTCTGGTTTGATGCTCAGTAAATGACGAACTTTTGCTTTTCGACAATTCTTCCAAGTGTTAACGGCAAAACAGCTTTTGGAAGACTCTTCGGCACCTTCAGACTCCGAAACCAACTGCGGTTGAAGCTCCTGTTCTGCATTCGACGACTCTTTTTCCTCGTTCACACACTTATCTGAGGAAACGCACTCCCCAGTTTCTTCTTCACTGAAGAAGGTTCCTACAAGTTTCTCTTTCATGTCAAACATGACCGTCAAGGACGTTAAAGATAGTTCAGGGAAACATAAACTTGGCAAGCACTCGGAGGTTTCTCGCTTGCTTCGTTGGGGGTTCGTAGCACTAGTAGAAAACGCTATACACTCTACTAACGGCAACTTATTATTAAAAGGGTAAAGGTAGTACAAGAATAAGAACTATTTTAAAAATTGAAAAAGGTTTCTCTAACGTTCAGAGTGCGCTTCACACCACAACACGCACAAGTCCCAAACTTCCACGAATGGATGGAGTAGCAGGTACAAAGAGCCGTTTGTCCACTGGACAGATCAATTATAGGCTTATTTTCCATTCCTGCTGGAAGCATCTCTTGGGCATTCGTTAAAATCCGCTGCGAGACCTCCTTTATTGATCCACTTCACAATCCATCTTTTTTATTGCATACGAAAGTCTATTTTCAAGAATACCCGCCCGACTCTCCAGAACGCGAGAATACACTTCTAAACCTGCGCTTCCAACGTCCGTATTATTAAATATTTTCGACTGCTCCAATTCTGTTTGCATCATTTGAGGAAACCGTTGCTTCAAAACACGAATTGCAGCCTCAGCTCTACGAAGGAGAACCGAGTACTTTTGAATACGATCCCTTCTGAGAGTCCACTTGGCTTTGAAGCTGTCATCCATTTTGTGTTTCCATATATAAAAAGCCTTTTCCAACCTGCCGACTAAGCAGTGTGCTTCAGCTTCGTTCCATCTACCCTTTTCTCTGAGATATCTTTCCACATTGAAATATGGATTATTGATGCTGGTTTCTAACTCATCACCCAAAATATCCTTTGCTTTCTTTGGCAAACTTGTGAAATAGCTTTCCGGTACTGGTATCGCAGAAAGCAAAGCCTCATTTATCTTGCGACACTCAGACCATATTTCTTTGCTTTTTGTTGCCAGTTCAGTAAGAAACCGATAAAATTCAGGTTTTGCACTGGAAAATGGAACAATTGGTTCATGTACCCACCAATGGTCACTTCTTCTTGCTTCACTACCTGATATATTTTCGTAATGAATAACTCCTTTAACGTTTTCAAGAGAGGAAAATAATTCTTGCAACTGCTTATCAAGCTGTTGGAGACGAGGTAGATAGTCAGCAATATCAGGCCGCCTAGTCTTCACCATAACTTGGATGCTTGTACCATCATCCAAGAGCTTTTCAGCCGGTTGCTGAACTACAATATTATTGAGTGTATCATACAAAACCTTAAGTTCTCTATTCCAGGTTTCCACTGCTTTTACATCAAGAGGCTCAAGCTTTTTAAATTCTCCAAAAGTTCCTGCATGCAAATTTTCGATACGCTTCGACAGGATGAGAGCTCTTGATCGTTCTGGCTTTCCTGAACTGTCAACTGCCAATGTCATCTCCGCATATCGTGCCTTCCACATTTCTATTTCTTGTCGCATTTGCTCCAATTCACCATGCGAAAGTATCCGAGTCTTATTGAGTGATATATTTCCCTTCTCAGATGAAGGGCTTTCAGCCAACTGCAGTGATCCAAATTTATCTGCAGGACTAGATGAATATCCGAAACTATTCATATCGGTTGGATTGTTTGACAATATTTGTCGCTGTGCCTGTATTTGTTGACTCTGAAAATCTTCGTTGACTGTAGAAAGTCCATTCCACCATAAAATGGAGTTTGACCCATGTTCCATTATGCTGAGAGATGTGACATCGGCACAAACGCTTGCTTCATATAGAAATTCTCGCAAGGCTTCGCACCTCGCCAAAAAGTCATTTACTTGTTTCATACAAAGGCCAGCGTCTTCGGATTCGAGAAAAGGGATTGCCTACGAAAGTTTACCAGAAGATATGAAGGATAATTATGGCTGTTACCTGCATAAATAATTCTATAACTTGAATATACAAGTTGTAAGCATTTTCGTAATCACCGTTTTCATCATTCACTGCTGCTTCGCGAGCAAATGTTAGAGCTCTTTGAAAGATTTGTGCTACATATTGCCCGTCAGAACTCTTCGATGCACCGGATTGTGCTTTTTCAATTTGATTCCACATATAACCATGTTCATCGCTTTGATGACTTCCAATGGATGTGTATTCAGACTCTTCAGTCTTCACGGAAAGAGAGGAACAACTAGAACTACTGGTTGGCGGACAGGTTTCTATTTCTAGTGAACCCTTCTCTATCATTTGTTTCTTATCCTTCGAAAGTTCTCTATTTTCGTCTAGGTTACTGAAGCGATTATCATTATAGTCGCTATTTGACCCAGACATCATGCTTGACATAGCAGATTCTCTGCACGGATCGAAGAAATTTGTGTCTGAAATTTTTTTATGATACTCTGTTGGAGAGGATTTGTCCAGACCCTTCTTATTCTGGTGTTTCAAATCTTTCTCAGTGGAAGGACTGAATTTTCTCTGGTGAAGTCGGTCAATAGGGGCATAAGAACCAGGAGCACCTGAAGGCTGCAAAGTCTGAAGCATTCCCATTTCTCTTCCTCCTTCATTTCGGCGAAAAAGGTGAGGTGATTTTCGGTATCCAACGAAAGGAGCCCTTTGCTTTTCATCTTGAGCTAAACCCGCTAATTGGTTACTGGAAACATTCTCTTTGATCTAAGATTTTCTTTGTATTTTTCTACGAGAGCTTTCTGTCCATCATGATAGTATCATTCCTAGACATTGAGGAGCAAGAGATCATTCAGCAAGAACCCATCAAGTCAAATTCTTTTTTTTAAATTTTTGGGCGCCAAAGCAATTGGCATCATCGAAAAGAGAATCTTTGAAAGTGATGGGCACTGTAGAAATGACGCCTTCAACTCCTTTACCGACAAGTAGTTCTTCCAACGCCTTTTTGGAAACCATAAGCTTACTTGATGAGCTTGTGGCTGTTTTCGAGAACGAGGAAGAAGTTCAAACTCTACGACAAGATGAAAAGAAAATAGAAGAGCTGCAAACGTTGCAAAGAAACAAGTTAAGTGACTGGAAAGAAAAGTTGAAAGGTATTGTGCAATTATGGCCCCAAAAAAATTATATAATATGAGGTTTGTAGTTTTACAAGCTAGGGTAGAAGAAGCAACTGAAAGAACGGAAGGTTTTGATAGCGAAGAGGAATACCAAAAGAAACTAGAGAACCTTGAAAAAGAAAAAGAGAATATCATTGAGGAAATAATGAGTTCAGAAGACGAATTTTCACACATACAGTCCAAACTACAATCTATCAAGTTGGAAGAAGAGAAATACTCGAATAACTGTTCGAAAATCTACAATGAACTTACCAGAGAGATTCCGCGATTGCAGCACACACTAAGTCTTTATGCTGAAGTTTCTCGATTGCGAACCGGTCGTTTTTTTTCATCATGGGAACAACTTGAAGATGTATTTAGTGGATTCATATTGTCTACTGAAGGTGATGATGTTCGACCCTTTGAGTTTAATTTGAAACGATTTTCCAATTACGATATTGTCAATCAACTGTGGAGTATGTTAGAGGAGGCAAAATAATGCCTTTATATCTGAAATGATTAATGAAACGCATTCTTGTTCTACTTTGAATAAAACAAATATCCGTCTTTCTATTCTGCATTTCTGTTTTAATTCTCTAATAAGTTTGAATTACTTCTGAGTTGGAAGCAGCATCATACAAAATAGTAAAGACAAAAGACCTCCTTTTAGTCTATTACCAGTTCCGAAAATCTTGCCATTCTATTCCCTAATGCCTGTTATGCTGACTCACAGGTATTGTTTGGGTACAAAGGATAGCTAGGGTTCTATCACTGTCCTAACAATTCGACGAGATCATTGATAATGACTCTCCTAGTTTCTTCTTCATGACAAAAAAATTGATCTAGGGTGCAAGCGTATATCTTCAATTGACCGTAACTAGCATCCAAAAGTTCTTGTACCATGATTTCTAGACATACATTGTTCTCGCTGTCACAATAATACAAATCTTTATCAGTGTTCATTATAAAATAATCAACGTTTCAGGTTTAATCTCGTTCATGCGTCTTCAAGACAGTTTATGGACGCTCCAACAGGTACTTTCTGAAATAATTTAATGAAACTACTAGACAATCATACAAGTCGTTGTAGAATGAAAGATTAATGCAGTTCTTTCGAAAGATGTTGAAAAAGGAATCACACCATCTCTATCGGCTTCCATCAAAAGGAGAACAGTTCTTCCAGTGAGAGATGGCCTGTTTTGATTGTGCACCGCGATGATGTGGATTGGTTTTGTTGCTGCCACTCACAGTTGCAAGTACTGGAGCTGCCAAAGTTGCAACGTTCATCACAGAAAAGTTGATTTATCCCGACAAGGAAAATTTTCTTCTTATCTGGGAAGAAAACTCCCTTGTAAAAGGTTTAGGTCTACTTCGGCAACCAATTCACTTTTCGAACGAGTTCAGGGAGTCCCTCTCTGTTGCAAAAGCGATGCAACTGTTATTGAGTCTAGTTCGACAAAACATTCTCAGGATATCTTGCAGTCCATTCTTACAAGAAAACAAGAGGAAGTCCTTGCACTTAAAAGAGAGATACAGGCTCAAGGAGATGAGCACCCTGTTGCGAAACGCTTAGCCAAGGAAGGAACCTTCCAGGAATCAAATACTTTTTATTCTGCGCTGAAGAAACAAAACTTTACACTATCAGTGATTGCAGAAATAAAACGCAAATCCCCCAGCAAAGGCCACATTGGAGATATCCGTGACCCAGCAGGACTCTCTAGAGTCTATAAAGAAGCAGGCGCCAGTGCAATATCAGTTCTAACTGATTATGAAGGATTTGGCGGAACACTTGACGATTTAAGAAAGGTATACAGAGCGCAACAACAATATCGCGAAACTTATCCTGGACCAGCACCAATCCTTCGAAAAGACTTTATCATTGATAAGGTTCAAATTGCAGAAGCAGCCGAAGCTGGAGCAGCTGCTGTGCTATTAATAGTTTCGGCGCTTGGTGAACGTACCAAAGAGTTACTTGATGCCACATATGCACTTGGTTTGGAAGCATTGGTAGAAGTACACAATGAAGAGGAAGTGAAAGTTGCACTTGAAGCAGGAGCAAAAATTATTGGAATCAATAACCGTAACTTGAGAAGTTTTGAAGTCAATTTTGAACATGCTATGAATCTTCGAAGGCTTCTACCGGAACATGTAGTTTCTGTTGCAGAAAGTGGCATATCTGAACCTGCTGATGCTTGGACTTTACGTGATGAAGGTTTCAACGCAATACTTGTTGGAGAGTCATTGGTGAAAGCTTCAGAAGGGACAAAAGGCATTGGCAACTCTTATCAAACACCTTTGAACGCTGCTCGTGGTCTTATTCGTGCTTTCTTGTCGAAAGCTTCTCGAAAATATTCTTCTTCATCTGCTGCAGCCTATATGGGTCATGGTGAAGGAGCTAAAGAAAATTTCGGAAGTATTACGATTTAGCAACTTTTCAATAAATTCTTTGATTTTGTAAAAGAGCAATCGATAACATTTGTCGATGGTACTATTGACAAGACCTGCCAATTGGTTTGAAGAATTGCAACAAAATGCCACAAAAGGCCAGTCTTAAGCAGCCGAAGCTTATTGTGACTTTGAACGATAAAGAAATCGAACACTTGCTAGAAAATCTATCTGTATATAAGCAGATGGACGTCATTCGTGTAACAGAAACAGGAGCATGGTCCGATTGTTCACACTCCATTGATTTTGAATATTATGTTTGCAGACTTCCGTTGGATAACTTTGTTCAATTGGATGTCTTAAAAGCGTTTGGTTTCCATAAGGATGGTTGGTTTTACCGATCAATACTCTTCTGTTGTTTTCTTAATTGGTTGAAAAGGGAAACAAAGCTTGTTGAAAGGGATGTTGTTATTGCGTGGTGCAGTTGATCGAACCAACACCTTTTGCATTACTTCAAACGGTGTTATGCATATGATATTCGATAAAGACACATATGAGTCTTTTGGATTAATTGGGAAAAAGATATATTGCGGTAACAAAAGTGAATATTATCATATCGAAGTATGTTTATTGATATCTGGTTGAATCAAAGCTAGACAAAACTATTTAGGTCAATTTACACGCCGTTATGAGTCCCAAGAAAAGACGTTATAGAGAGCGCTTGCAATGGTAATTATAGCCGTTATTTCATGCACAAGTTTCTGATTGATACAGGTGCTTGCAACGGTTGAAGAACCCAGTGGAGGTGGTTATTAGTTGTGATATTCCATTGGAGCATATACCTTTCCGTGGGTTGGAGAATCTTAGAAAATTGACCTGTGCTCCACGCTTGAAATCTTATTCATCTCTTCGTACTCCACTGGTTGATCGTTGGTGTTGTCCATGGGAAGAATATATGCAAAAGAAAACAGTAAATGAGAGTACTATAATTGATAAAGAAGATTGGAGCCAAAATGTTGAATGTTTCATTCAATGGATTGGAGCACTTATCACTGAATGTCCTGCCATACTGGAGAAAGATCATGAGCTTTTGAACGAATATGTTTGTCCTAATTTAGAAGAATTTTTTCCACATAATACTTTACTCAATGGTAGCGATACCATTTGGACTCTTGACAATGTGCAACATCAACAATGGCAGGGAATGATTGGTTGTCATCATATCAAAACATGCTTAAACTCTCTCCAGCAAGAGGTATATTTGACTTGTCCTCAAAGGATGTTTGATAAAATGTTTGTTAGGTACAAAGTGGGAGTGTTCAATGGGGTGTTATATCCTTGTTGGTGTTTGAAGATATGCCTTTGGTACATCGCCAAGGTGGACGAATACAAATTCCGTCCATCCCACAGGCGATGGGTTTGATGTTGGTATTGTTGCCAATGGGAAAACGTTTGTTGTTTTATCCTTCTATTCTTGGATAAGGAACCACAGTGGAAGAAAACCTTGATAAACTATGATGACTAGAAATATTTCTGGAACCATGTTTGTGACTGTGTTGAATGGGTGCAGGGAAACACCAAGCAGACATCGTAACTTTAGAGCACGAAAGCGTTGCTTCGAGTTGCCTTTCGTAACATTTTATCGTAACTTGAAAGTTTTTCCTCAGTATCGACATAAGAATTGGATTCAAAGGAACTCTTTCCAGATGTGCCAATCTAGCAACTGGACCAAGAAAATAGGATTTATTGGCTGTGGACATATGGCGAATGCAATAATAAAAGGACTTTCCCAAGGTGGATTGGATTCCAACCTTATCTATGTGACGAGTAGAACAAGAGAAAGCTGTGAAAAGGCAATTGCTTTAGGAGCTGGTCATATTGCTGATAATATACCTCAGTTGATTCAATCGTGTGACGTAATCTTTTTGGCAGTCAAACCTCAATCTTTGGATGAAGTTTTGAACACCATAAGAAAAGTTGACATGAAAGTTTTGGCAGAAAAACTGTTTGTTAGTATTGCTGCAGGAAAAACTTGTCAGCAAATAGTTTCTTCTTTAAACCCCAATCAAGATATGTTGGGAAAGATTCGTGTCATGAGAGTAATGCCAAATTTACCTGTTGAAGTGGGACATTTAGCAGGAGCATATTGTGTTGGAAATGAAGTAAAGACCAGTGAAGCTGAAATGATTTCTCAATTGTTTCAATCAGTAGGTCATTTAGAGCCAATGTCGGAACATTGTATGGAAGCAGTAACTGCTTTATGTGGAAGTGGGCCAGCATTTGTTTTTATGTTTCTTGAAGCTTTGGCAGATAGTGCAGTACATGAAGGATTGGATCGACAGGTAACTAGTTTTGCTTGCTTACAGAAACTCTATTAAGAACCTTTCTCCAGGTGGCTAATCATTTGGCATTAGAAATGTTATATGGTGCTGCAAAATTAGCCAAACAAAGTTCTTTGCATTTTGCACAACTTCGTAATCGAGTTGAGTCTCCTGGAGGGACAACGATTTATGGAACTTGTGCTTTAGAAAATGGACAATTTCGAAAGGCAGTCATGAATGCAATTCAGACAGCAGTTCAACGTGCCAAACAATTGTCAACATAAAGTGGATTGTCATTGCATAAATGAAAATGATGCCACAAAATAGAGCATTGTTGTTATCATTCATCTGTAGAGTCTGAATGACTCCTATTTTCAGTGGAATCATTATTTTCTATTGTTCTCTCATTATTCTCATTCCTATCTTCTGGCGACCGAAAAAAACCTCGTCGAAACAACATTTCAAAAATATTAGTCAAGAAAGATTCATTCTGTGTGCTTTCTTCTTCCTCTCTTTCTGCTTCTTGATGACCCATTGCAAACGGTTGTTGTATGATATGTGCCGGAATACCCGAACTATCTTGAACAAAATCTGCTACGGTTATCTCACCAAACAAATGGTTACTACTTAGATATTCGCATGCTTTCTTAAAAGTACTTGTACACTGCTCCAAAAACGTCGAATCATTTTCTATTAGACTACAAGCCGCTACAATACCTTCGCATAACCATTCTTTGACATTGTATAATTTCCACACAGACTCTCCTACCGCAACAAAAATATGAGCCATTTTTTCAAGAATATCCATCGCCATCATCTCATCATTAGGTTGTTTCAAACTGACATATATTATATTATTTTCTATGGTATACAAATACGATTCGTCGATGGTTATCTTACAATCTTGTACCATTTGCAAAAAAGTCTGAGGAAAGGTCAATATGGCCTCCTGCAAACAAACAGAGGCATCATCATGTCCTAGAAAATGTTTGGCCAAGGCATAGTTAAACTTGTAATTAGGTAAATAACAGAGCTTCACATGCTCTGTGCTTTCATAAGTGTCAACCACGAAATGGTAGTCATGGGCTAAAAGAGCAAGCGTATCAATATACAACAATACACCCTAGAACAGATACCTAAGTATGTGACTAATTTCATTGCAATATAAATACCATCGGATCATTTTCCCAATCCAAATTGAATAAAAGCTTTGCAACTTGGAAACTCGTAGAATAAAGCCCTCTTCGACATAAAGCATGTGTATATCGGAAGAGTGCCTATGAAATAATCATTCAATGTCAAACAGATAGGAATGTACCATAACGAAACCTACCACAAAGAAAATAGAATTTCCAGCCATATGATACTTCAAACGACACTTTCCATCAAAAGGCTTAAAATTTGGAGGCCAAGCACCTTCTAAGAGATATAGTGCTCTTTCAAGAAGATTAACTGACCTTTCTGGTTCTCCCATCCACATACAACTCTCTGATAAACGAAGTAGCGCCTCCACATGGTAAGGATGTCGATTGAGAAAGTCAACCAAAAGAGAAGGGTCTCCAAGTTGCACGATATTTTCAAATTCTTCTCTACAGGATTCATACAAATTTAAAAACTCATATTGAAACCATTTACAACCACTAAAGTCTTCGTTTTTGAATACCAGTCTAAGGTCTTTCGGAGTTCTACACCAATCCTCTTGAGGAGAAACTATTAGGGACTTGTTTTTTGAAATGGCTAGTCTCCTATTCCGTAAATGTGGTCTTCTATTATTCTCTGTTCCTTCTGACTGTTGTAATCTTGTAACACTTGTACCAAACAGTTTTCTTATTTCCCGTCTAGAATTGAGAAGGGATGGCTGCACCCAGAATGGTTTTGGTAAACACTTTACTAGTGTTCCGTTGGGATGTGAGTGAACTATGCCAGACCCTTCAGCCAAAACGGAGGAATGTTCTTGCTTGTCCAAGGTTTTTTGTTTACTCTCAACCCTCCCTTTCTTTGTCTTTTTCTTTCTTGTTGGTCTTTTCCATAGAGTTCCTGCGGTTGCAGTGGAAGTTTCTTTTGAAGCGTCATTCTTCACCTGCTCCTCTGAAGAAGAAGACTCTGCATCAACCGGGTTTCCTCTTCACTAAACTGTAAGTGCTGAAAAGCATTTTTTCTTGCAGGATTCACTATATCTAAATCCACTATGCTTTTTTCATCATTTTCATCTTGTTGGTTGTCCTTGGCAACACGACCACTACCTTCCAGCTGTCTTTCCAATCTCCTCAGCTGTCTCATTCTGTTCTAAGTAATCATTGAATTTCCAATAAACGCCATTTATTATAAACAAGCATTTAGTCAAATGGTAGGTTAATGGCAGGAATGATTATTCTTATTAGATAATATATATGTTTGTAACACTCATTCATATACGTGTATATATGCATTACTTGTCCAATCTCTCATCAGATGACTCATCGTTTTTACATATCCTGCTAATAAAGGCTAGAATAGTGGAGGCTTCATCCACATCAACTTCTGAGAAGTGTTGTTTGACTGCCAAAAGAAGCTCATTCTTACTGCAATCCTTACTGACTTTGAGATTAAAAGCTTTGCGATAACGACGAAGAGAGGAGAGGTTCAAACGACCCAATGAAGCTGCCACTTTAGGGCGCTTTTTCTTCCTTTTCTCCAGTGTTGCAGGCTTCCTTTGACGAAGATGAATAGTAGAGAGGTCACCTCTTTGCATAAGACTTTCATATGATTGTCTTGACTGTTCTTCTCCTCTCGAACTCTTGTTTGTCGTTTGGGAAAGTTGAAAGCTACGTTGTTCCGGTGGTACATCCACTGTCACCGGATTCCCCTCCTCATCATAAACCACCTCTAGTGCGTTTCTTTGTACTCGAAGTTCTTCTCCATCCTAATAATATTATTAATTTCCCCCTTTACTCTTAAAGCTATCCAATTGCTTACCTCCAAGACCACTTCGTGCCAACCACCAAGGCTCTGTCCCGATTTGATATAACCTAATTGACCCACCAAACTCCTTTCTATATATAAGAAAAACAAAATATGAAGAATAAAACACTCTTACGGTCTTGTTCGATTATTACCCGCTATACGAACCTTGGTAGCTCTCGGAAGCACAGTTTCTACCATATCCATGGCCAACCAAAATGGCCTCCAGAAGAACCAATGGACAATACTTTCAGGTGGCTGTCTTGAACAGTTTCTCCTTTCATCTGAGTTATTTCGATACAATCAGAATTATCTATATATTGTGGTTATTATAAAATGAGCAAGTATTCTTTTGCGGATATTGTAAACTCTGTGATAAGAAATATGAGGGGCAACAAACAACTCTCCGTTTATTGCATCTCTGTAAGTATGTTTAATAACTGATACAAAAATTCCAAATACATTCCAAGTTTCTCTTCATCATGACAAGGAGGAAAATGAACAAACAATACTTGCGCATGTTTCTCTTTCTGTGCCCTTTGCAACGACTTGTAATAAATCCAGTTGCACAAAAACCTACCTGCATCTTGAGAGCACTTTACTGTAAAATGCTGCTTTTCAAGTCTCAAAGCAATGGTCTTGGTATCTAATGACGTCATCAAAAAAGAGTCCAAAGGTTTGTCAGCATCGATGGAAGCATGCCGTGGTTGCCAACCACTTTCGTCAGGGCAACTGAAAGTGGCCTCTATTGCAATGAAAACAATGGGTCAATACGATTGTGAGCAAAAAAGTTTTCAATCACCATTATAAGCTCTCTCTTCCAAATGGAAACACGTTGCAGAAGCGTCTACCCCACAATGAATGACCAAGCTTCTAATATTGTTCCCTCTTTGTAATTTATGGGTGTAAACATCTTCCAGCACTTGAGACGCTCCATTCACACTCGTTACAGAGACACTAGAAGAAACAATACTTGCACAAGCACCCAAACCTCCTCTACTTTCACAGTAGGTAGGAAACTTTTTCACCACAGTTTCCGTTGGATTTTCCGAGATGTTACCGAAACGGCTAAACCCAGTGAGGTGAAACTTGAAATAATACACTAAGAAGGCAGAATAGGAGAAATACTCAACTTACCTGTATCGAATAGGGATCACTATGTAAGGTTCCCAAAGATCCCATCGTTTCCTTGAGATGGTTCCGAATGCGAATCAATGACACTGCATGAGTTTCCTTGTCTAATGTTGTCATCCCTCAATCATTGAATGTATATTATCAACCTTACTTGGAAAAGAGTTAGACATCATTGTATTCATTTCCGTAACATATATTATGGAATATGTTCTTTGATAGGAATGGGTAACCATCTCTACAAAAGATTCATGAGAATGTTGTTTCTGAGTTGTTGCAAACATGTTTATGGTCAGTTTTATAGCGTAACAAGTATCAATAAACTCTTTTCCGTTAATATAAAAGAATAAACATCTAGCAAGTCTCATATTTCTACAAGAAACAATACGTTGGCGTTCACATACAAATACAATTAAAGAGAGCTGAAAGGAAGCGTGAATGGAACTGTATTATCAAAACTGTTCTTCTTCAACAGTCTAAGCCATATCCAATAAACAAATGGATAGGTCAATAATAAATTACGAAACGATAATGCCAGTGGATGTTCCCAGCAACCCCAATGACCCACAATCTTACTATTGTTGTTGTAAATATACAGTCAATGAAAACCCGAAAACTATATTTCCAATTTACCTTGCCAAAACAATACTCTGAGCCCTCCTCCATCGAGTAGCAGAATACATTTCCAATGCTTGTGTATCTTGGAGACCGTACTTTGCTATCATTTGAGCCAAACAAGCGGCATCTTCAATGGACATACAAGTTCCTTGATGCATATTTGGAGTCACAGGATGTGCAGCATCTCCAACCAAAGTTACACGACCCTTTACCCATTGAAATAAAGTAGGCCAATGATAGACATCATATCTATAGACATGTCATTGTTGGCTACAAGAAATTATCAATACACATTCAACCTTCGAATATCAAATTCATTACTATTCCGAATCAAATCCTCACAGAGAAAAGGCCATCCTTGGAACCGTTCTAATAGCCGAGGACGAAAAGGTCGTAAAAATATTTGTCCTGGTTCAGCATTGGCAATAGCATACCTAAACTGACTGAGTTATTCGAGAAGCAAAGACCAAACTCTATACCAGTAAATCATATCTGGATTCACTACAAGTGTTCCAAATCGACAACCAGCTCCCCATAATTCTCTTCCAGTAAAAAATGGAAACTTTTCTAAATCAGAAAATTTCTATATGCTAGTTTAATTCTTCCTTATCATCAGAAAAATGACTAGTTTTCAGTTACCACAATGCTTCTCCAAGTTGTATATCCAGCATATTTGGGTTCAAGATGAATACCCATAGCCTTTCGTACCTAACCAGAAACTAAGTTCAATTATCATTTTATTAGAATCAATACCTTGCTGAACACTCCATCACAACCTATCAGTGCAGATGCCCGTATATCACCAACTTTATCGAATTTGACCTGGACATGATCACCATGCTCAACAAAAGACTCAAACCTGAAAAAAATTTAGCAACTTGAAGAGATATCAATAATAGCAAACCCACTTTGTACCAAATATAACACTGTCTGGAGGTAACATTTCAATAAGTATCTGCCGAAGCACGTTTCGAGGCACAGGAACAATTTCTGTGCCATGAGAATATAAATCTCCCTTCAAAAGGTCCCATTTCCTTAAAAGCGATCTGCTAATTGCATCATAAATGTGCAATTCTAATGTTGGAAGTCCCTGTAGTCTTATTCTTGTACCAGCACCTAGTCGGTCCAGAATCCTTGCAGCATTGGACCATAAAGAAACTGTTGCGCTTGGTTCAGGAGCTACAAGAATACTTAGAAATAAAAAAAAAATCTTTATAGACTTACTAGTCACTCTTTCCTGTTGTTCGAATAGATAGGATGGAATTCCAGCTCGATGGAGTGCCAAAAGTGTGGTTAGACCAGCCAAACCTCCACCTATGACAACTACTGGCAGTTGTTTCCCGACCACAGACATTGGCCTTGTGTCTTTGCTAAAGACACAGATATCTTCTAATAATAAATGATCGGATTATTAGCAGAAATTTTTCGGTAACCAAAATTGCCAAACAAATACTTTTGTCACATGAAATCGAACTGGAGTCCTTCTTGCGTGATATACCCGCAAGTCTTTCAATAACAATTTGTGCCAGTGATTACACATTTATGTGAACATTATCTGATGTTTCAGTCTCGATATGGTTGTTGGCGTCAATACAAGCAATCTCAGATATATAACTTGTATGAAGACCATGTTGATTTTGTGAGATAAGCTTTCTCGTGGTGAAATAGTCAGCGCAAAGTGTAAATATTTCTACAAATGAAGCATCTTGTAACAAAGTTTGCAGCATTGTTGACCGTCTGCTTCTATCCCTAAAAATCAAAAGTTGTCGTTCATATTCAAACGGCGTGAAACTGTATGTGCCCAAAATGGATGAAAACCTTTTCATCAGAAGATATGAAACGTTGTCATTGGTTGTCAAAGCAAAGAAATTTCCGGAAACCAAACTACCAATCTCTCTTGCATCATGACTTGAAGCTTCAAAGCTCTCAAGGTACTGTTGATACCATTTCAAACAAGGACTGCCTGAAACGTTCATTCTATTCTGTCCTTCGGGAGAAGAAATAGATGCTTTATTTATATCGCGTGCTTCTTGAAGCATGATAATGACAGAAGAATCACATCTAGTAAACATGCAGTAATAACAGAGAAAAAACGATCGAAAAATATCTTCTACTTTTCTATTTTACTGTGAAATTTTCTACTTTTCTTGAAGTAGTATGAAACGAATCCCTTGTTTAATGCTTTCCTTGGCATCATCTACAACATTACCAAATGTAAAAAAACAACTGTGATATGTCTATCCGAAGAAAGGCTTCACCACTATGGCAAATTTGCATTTCAGTAATTGCTTAAAACCAGTCAAAGAACCATTTCAAGTTAGATATTCGAGTATACTGTTTTGTCAATATTAGCATGTGCCTTTTTTCTACACGAGATGCTTTCCATATAATGTGCCTTATTTTGCATCATCAAAGGAGACACCCCAAATCTTCGGAAGGACATGAAGCACATGAGAGGGGAATCATATTGGGCAGTTACTTACACAAATGACCACCATCTTATCTATTATTGGAAGGTCAGGTTAAAATGGTGGAACGCCTTCGTTGTTTGGTATGTGGTGCAACAGATACCCCTTTATGGAGAAGTGGACCTGACGGACCCAAAACACTTGTAATGCTTGTGGAGTACGATGGAAGAAAGGGAAACTTTACCCTGAAAAGGAACAAGAAATGCCACCTTTAGAACGACCTCAAAGAAGGTATTTATCAAGACTCGAAGGTGCTTTCCCGGAAAAGAGCTTGTATATAAAAAAGGGAAGTTACAAAAGAGAGGAAGAGAAACACCCAAAATTACTACCTGTTGGATACCCAGCAAGTTATAGTTCTTTTATAGAGGCCCCCACAGCAGCTTCCATAGCGTACACTGCTGCAAAGTCCTCAAGAAAGAGTCTTCAAGGTATTGGCTTGTCCAAAAATAATGAAATATTGGAACATGATAGTTATTCAGACGATGAAGATGCTGGAAGAAACTTGCGTTTCTTTATAGAACATGGTGCTACGAACAACCAAAGTGAGAAGTATTGGTACCTTGCGGGCCTTGACGAACTCGAAAGCATTGCCACAGACAAAACTCCTGCACTTATAGAATTAGATGCGGGCTCTCAAAGTGAAGAGGATACGTCACGCAGTGGCAAGAAAGAGAGATGGAGAGTGTCTCAAAAAATTATCTCGTCACCAAAATGGAAAGATGCCTCGAAGATGTTGTATCCAAAACGAAAAAGAGACAGTAAACGTATAAGGCGCCTGACTGAACGCAAATTTTCGTTGCTGTTAGACGCTGCAAAAGTCGTAGGCATGGGTGTATAATGTGATTGCTGTTGTGGAGAGATTCTTGTAAATAGCGTTATGTGCATGATATTTGTACATAGTTTTGTAAAGCTTCTGATAAAGGGGACAATGCAAGTTAAGTTGCGGAAGCAAAGACGTGGAAAGTTGGTTTCCAGTTATTGTGTGGTTTTTTCTTCCGTTGCGAAGATGGGTTAGTTTTTTATTCTTTATATGTTTGTAAAAAGACAGAATGAAATGATTATATTTATGCATTGAATAAAGACCACAACTCAATGTAAATAATATTCGACAAGGCTTTCATGAGGATAGTTGCTTATCAGTAGTAGTAGGCAAAAGGGTAAGGGTTGATTTTTTTGTTCATTGTCTGGAAACAGTAATCATTTGACAAAGGCACATTGTGTAACTCATAAGAAAAAATCAACGAGTGCCATATTTTTTTTGTTGTAGACAAGAGTAACAAGACACTTGATGTATATGGAGACTTGTCTTTGTGATAAATATTATTTTTGCGAAACATGCAACATAAGATAGCAATAAAATTTGCATAACCATCTGGTGCCTATTTTATTCCAAAAAGCAAGAGATGCATGAAATAGTTTTTGTAGACTTGTGTTTATTTGGTTCAACGAGAATGAAAACCTTTTCCATCAGATGATGTGAAAATGTGACAACCATTGTTTGGGCTTTTAGAATTTGAAAAGAGACATTGGGAAATTTGGCGTTGTATTGGCCCCTCTATTTCAATGTTCTCTGGGGCTAAGAAACCAAATACTTTGAAACTTCGAGAAAGACCTGCTTCAGAGTTTAGAGCTCTACCAAGATTAGAAGAAAATAATTCAAAAGACAACGGCAAGTGGAAAAAAGAGCAAACTAAAGTGAAACAATGTCTTAATTACTTGAGTGATCACTTCTGTCCTTGGGATTACGATCAGTATAGGCCAGATATTACTTTTTTTGAAGTATGGAATGTCGTTTCCGAAGACCAAAAAATACCTTTGAAATTTTCGGTAACTTTAAAGCCTCTTGCAGCTCAAGGGAAATGTTCATTTCGAGCACGATTGTTACAACTTGGTCATAACGGTTTCTTTTTTGTAGGCCTTGTTATTCTTTAAAAGTTCATTTTCTTAACAGTTCATCTCTAGGCAAAAGCAGCCTCTTATTTTTCTCCCTCCCGTGTAACGAGACCGAATGATTACTTCGGTTTCGAAGCCGATAAAATTATTACCTCTTTGGGTAAAGAAAAACTTACAAGTTTCTTTGTCAATGCGAGTTATAAGAGCTCTAGGAAGCCGAATATGAAAGTATGGCAACTGTACCCTCTTTATTCAACCAGTTCCTGTTCAATTTTGCTTTACTAGGTGTTAGCTTCTGTTGGAATCCAACAAAAGATAGTCTTTGATAGCAGTCGAAAGTTGACAGTAAGACTAGGCTACAATTCGCGCCAAGAAATATACGTAACACCAGTTCCTGCTGGTCTCTACTTTTAAAAGTAAAACGAATAATAAAAGCTACGAACAAGTTACAACCTTCTTTGGATAACCCGCTTACAGTTATCCAAGTCGTTTCTTTTTCTCCGCCAGTAATAAAGACAGAGAAGGAAACCCTACCAAAAATGTTTGCAGTGTCCACTTCCAACTGTTGTTACCTCCACCTAGCGCCAAGCATACACGAAAAGCATAAAGTGCTTCTAACAAATGAGCAAGCCAAGCTAATTCACAAGCAAGTTTTACAACAGTTTCATTGCGAAAGATGAACAGTGCCAAAGAACGAACAGCTTCCAAAACTGTTCCCAAAGGAGTTTCAATGAAGCTGACCATTGTAAAAACGAATAAAGAGACAATAATGACTAAACTCAAAGCGGTTGATGGCGAGCGTAGATCAGGACAAGCCAGTTTAAGTTGGTTGGAACTATATGACATAATATTTGTGGCCTCAACAAATTTCCTCCTCTGTCTCAATCAGCCAACCAACCCACCACTAGAGGTCCCTTTTCTTGGATAAGCACTGTGACGTCCCAAAAGCTTGCATTTTCTTACTTGTTGTGTATTTGGCCATCTTTTAATGCACCAGTGAATCAAAATGTTCATCTTGTGTATGTTCAAATAACAAAAGAATTATGTTATTGTTCATCGGTGTGTTTACTATGAAATGAATTTTTTTACAAACTTCAATCTATAGACCATCTTCCTAAACTAATAAAAGAATTTACAACTCAGCTCTTGGCAATAAATAGCATGAATTCCAAAGTTAATATCAAAGCAATCACTAGAATGAATGATTTAAACAGTACCTTTTATCTTCCAATCAACAAGAAGCGAGAGAGAGACCATATGATCGATCTTGTGAAAACCCAACAGCAGTGGGAAAGGGATGGTGAAGAAGCGTTCCGCAAAGGTCTATCAGGGTCGTTCAGTTAGAGCAAAGTTACGAAGAATTCAAGCACAAGTTAATAGTGGAAAATTAAATAAGAAGCGTGTTGGAGACTGTGGTACGTATGACCAACATCGTTGCAGCTGCAAGCGGTATTGACGAAAGAAAGACTTGAAGCAAGTGTGGTCCGAAAAAGATAGGGTTCGTAGACAATATGAGCATTTTGGTTTATCGTACGATCCCAATGAAACGAGGGATCTTGAGAAAAAAGTAGATTCTGAACTGTTGCGCACCTATGAAGAAAAAGCAAAGAACCTACCACCTCCTAGAGCAAGATACTTATCGGAAGGGTATAATACCTATGCTTTTGTAGTCAAAAAAGTTTCTTATAAAGTTGTTTCTAGTGAGAAAATATATCTCAATGCTTTAATGGCCAAATACAACTTTGATTATTCAAGAATGAGTCGTGACTTAAAGCTCAATTATCTGCAACTAACGGTATGTATTTAATTTAACTGGCACAACTATTAATAACAGTCGTTCAAGGAACGTCAGTTGGAGAAGAAGTGTAATCAGCTTTTGCGTGAACAGAACGGCTTGCAATAAACTATTTCGAACAATTTTGACTGACATATACTCGATGTAAAATTCTAACTTATTACACTTTTTATGTCCACGTATCATCAGTCATCGTTTGTAGTTCTTCCTCGTCTTCTTCTAAGTCTTCCATTTGAAGTTCCCTATCCAGAGGATTATCTTGTGTGCGTCCACTTTCAATTGACTACACAAACACTATTAGAATGGGATAACAGACAGCGGAACAACCTACTCTCTGATTCACATTGGTATTGGAAACTACCATATTGCTAGTTTCTTCACTTTTCTTCTTTCCCAGTGGTCGAGGCCCTTGTGCAGTACGTATCCCATCCAACTATAAAGGCTTAAAGAGCCACACAGGTTAAAAAGAGTCACCCAACCTTTTTTTGTTGCAAGACCTCCAACTTTGTAAGAATATCATGACTACTGTCTCCTATGGGTGGTGCAACAAAAGTCGTGCTTTGAAAACATTTTTGAAACCCAAGGTGTGTCAACGTGGAACTCATCCTTCTGAAAATGTTTTTGGGGAAGCGCTCTTCATGACTCAACTGGATAGAACAAAGAAATATTTTCAACAAACAACACATATAAAACTATGTTATTGCAAAGTGTTTCCACAAAGAGAAATAACATGGAGAAGAATAACTATTGTCCCACAATATCAGTCTGAAAACAAATAACCACTGTTAGGCACTCGAAACACCAACAATTTTGCCTCCTCTCTTATGAATCTTTATCATCTGATCAAGCATCTTGTTCAAAGGAACCAAATATGCCTGATTAGAGCGGCGATATTGAGACAAAACTCCTGCAGACATACTGCTTTGGTGACGGTAGAGACGACCAGTTCGAGAACGAAGCCTGATGCCTGGTGCCCCCGCTGCACCAACTGTCCATTCAGTAAATCCAGTAACTTCTAGTCGATACACTTTCCCTTCATTATCCGCACCCACTCCCATACGATAACCTGCCATTGGAGCTCCAACAGGTCCAGGACGACCTCCCATCGCTCGACGTGCAGCAATTCTGTTTAATAATCGAGGCACTGTTTGAATACCAAATCTATTCGTCTGAATACTAACAGTATATGCCTTCCGTTCATTTGACTGGAGATCTGCGTCGACAGGACGCGAGCTCACTCGTAACAACTGAGCAAATTGAGCAGTGGAGTTTCGAGTTCCAAGAGTATAAGGACGATTGTATGGAACCTTATCAAAGCCAAATGCTTCATCATATTCTCCATCATCAAAGAATGAGTCAACAAGACTATCAAAGCCCTCACTATCATATATAGCAGTCTTGTTCTTGAACTCCACATAGTTGTCGCAAGGTCTTCCAAGGAACATTTTGAAACACAACTCAATTGAGTTATAAACTGGACGATTATAGAAAAACTTGGTGCGAAATACATCGGACTTGGCAAGAGCACGAATATATTCTTTCACGCGGTATCTTCCATTCTGAAAGGCAGAGTCAATAGTTTTCAACTCCACTTTATCAGCTTCAAAGAGATAAAAGTTTCCAAACACTCTTCTGTATGCCATTTCCATAATAGCTCTTGTCTCGTCCGTTGGAAACTTGCCTGCATGCACTCTTCCTGGAATGATTTTATATTCTCGCTCTTTAACTCTTTCAAAGCCTATTCTTGGTAATGTGGAAACGCCATTGGCAGAGAGATAATCCTTTGAAAACTTTGGAATGGGAGTAGTATCTTTGACACCTGCTTGAGATACCTTAACGCCAGTTTGGTCTGCAGAGGAAGTCGATTTCTGATTAATAGTTGATTGAGCCCTGGGAGATTCCGCCTTTTGAGCAGACGAGCTAGTTTCCATAGGCCTACGAACTTCTTTCCTTTCCTCAGATTTACTTTCTGCTTTAACTTCCCTTGAAGTAGGAGTATCTTTGGATTCTTTAGAGTCCTTACTTTCTTCTGCTCTTGCCACTATCTTTGAACGGGTACTTTTCCTAGCAATAGGAACCACTGGAAGACCTCCAAAACCTTTAAAGGTTCAATTTTCATTTATTCTTATCAATATAGTGCCTATACATACCACTCTTTGCACTAGAAAGTTTCCCATTGAGTCTTGTAGTTGCAAATAAAGAACCACTGTTTATGAATAACAAAGAATGATCCATATCCAGAATCGGAGATATTTCTGTAAACTGAACAAAAATTGAAGACAATCAGCAAAAGAGAAATAAAGGAAATGAAAGAGGCTTTGAATGTATTTGAAAGCTGCCTTGGTGTTTCATTCTTGGGGAGATTTGGGAGATCCTCATGATCAAAAGGATTTGTGGATGTTAACGGAGGGTTTTATACAAATGGAGCAAGTGTCATCGAAGCATCTCGACGGTATGGGAAATGATGATTGAAATCCATGGGCCCAATTCCAGTAGAGAAATAAAAGGGATACCGGTGTGTTCGAAGATGATAAAACATCGGTACAAGCAATGATATTCCTCTATAATTTAGTCAATGTAGAAAAAGCGAGGGTGGTATTCGACTGGAACATTACCTCTATCGTTGTTACTTGCCATTTCAGTCCTAGATATTAACTATTGACACACAGAGCGACGACGCTGCTCTTCGTGTTACGTGAAAAGCATCCTTGTTCTTATCGTTTGTCAACATAAATCGTCAAGATGCTCTTATGTAGGGTTGATCAACAGTAATTGCCACAATTTGTTGCCAATTGTTTTGCAAATAGCATCTTGTTTTATATTTGAACAAGTGAATCAAACCACTATGTTAGCAAGCAAGTGTAGGTGAGGAAATTGCAAATAAAGTGCATTTCTATATAAAAAATTCATAGTTTGATGAAAAAGGAATGTTTCCCTTGTTGGATATGATGAAGCTATTGTCTTCAAAGCGGTCTCTTTTCAAACGCTCTTCTTTTTATCCATGGCGCCCTCTCCCGCCAAATCGATTTTTCATTTTTTTCTTCTTTCGGATTGAAAGAGGTTGCTCACTTTCAGACACCTACTCCCATGACTCGACCTTGTGAAGGAATCGAAAGCAAGCAAATAAGTTTGAAAGACGACGATGTCTTAACTTCACAAATAATTGAACACGTCAATGCGGTAAATGAAGAAAAGATAGAATATGAGGACCCGGACTCTTCACGTATCCATGACAGAATAGCCGAAAATGAAACGTTACGAAATCTTTCAAACGCTCCACAAGGACACGAAATATTAAGTAGAGCTTTGAAAAGTATGTGCCACAGTGTAGTTATACGTGCTGAAAAGATATCGGTTACTCAACAAGAGCTGAATATGGACAGAATCGTTCGCAAGCTGTTGGGAGTTTCCTCTTATCAACGACACCAACAAAGGGGTCTACCAATTTCCAGTTTGACAGACAACGAGAATCAGCTCACAACAGCATCACAAATAAACGATTGTTCCAATATTGATTGGAAGTCGTTGGGAAAACAAGTTGGTTTTCTTTATCAGAGACCTCCTTGTATTGCATTTATGAGAGGACCTATCAGGGCTCCACCAAAGCCATCCAGGTCACGTACGAGAACTGACAAGGGTGCACGAGAAGAAAAAAGGTCAAGAACTGAAAATGGCAATCCAGCACAACCAACTTTGGTTGATCCCAGCACGGGGTTAGGTCAAGCAGAAACGGATAGAAAAATACAGAATATGTGCAATCATATTCGTTTAAAAGGTGCAATGAATTTTTTTGAACTTATCGTTGACAGAACCTCGTTTGCAAAGACCGTTGAAAATATATTTCACCTCTCATTTCTTATTAAAGATGGAAAGGTGGCTGTGACGGATCAACAAGGTAGTCCGTGGATAAGATACGCGAACCCAACACGATATGAAGAAGCGGAGAAATCAAGTAATGGCAATGGGCTGTATCTTCTTCTGGCAACCGCAGCACCTACCAAGATCTACAGTCTGAAAGTGGCCAAGTAATTCTCAGTCTTGATTACAATACTTGGGAACGCTTAAGTCAGCGTTGATATTCATATGCTGCTTTACCATTATGGATACATCGTTGTGTCAATTTACTATTTAACGAAAAGCAATGCTGCTTTTGTTTTCAGATGTTAGATATTATGAAAGGCAACTTCCGCTGTCCTCATTATCGTTCAAGATGACCAGTGTCATGGTTAGTCATATGTCATTTCTTCCAATCTTTCCTGATAGATGAGCCTTAGTAGACTTTCCTGAATACGATTTCGAACAACATGTTTAACTTGTAAAGTCTTTTCAAGACAAGCCCCAATTTCTGGTAGAGAAAAAGTCTTTTTTGTCTCACAGTTCTGAAATAAGTTTAGTATTTCGTCGTCCATCACTTTATCAGTCAGCACAAGATAACTAGAGGGCACAGAAAATGTCCGAATTATATATCCGTGCTTTATCAGTAAAGCGAGCATTACTTGTGGAAGCATCCTGTCGTTATTTCGTTTATCGTTCCATTTGAGACAAAATCTTCCGATCGCTTTCATCAGTTCACTTTCTTGTATATTTTGTCCTTTCTGAAAACTTTGACTCAAGTTGCTCCAACAACCAGCTAGCGTCACTGGGGAAACACAAGGATAAGGTGGTCTTTGCCTTTGGAAAAAAGCGAGAATGTCTTGTCGAAGTTGATGCCAGTACCGACTCTCCGTGTTGGGGTCTTTTGAAATGGTAAGTTTTTTGACTTGAATATTACCTTCCTTAAAAGTACATACAGCTTGAACAACTGCACCTAAACGTAAAACAGGCTCAAGACCTAGACTATCTGCTTTGGGACAAAATATTCTTGTAATCTGAAAGGAGTCATCCAAAGCAACATGAATATATTCTTTGCCTTGGACTATCGAAACTATAGTACCCACTATTTCAAAAACTTCGGAGCCTTTACATCCAATTTTTTTGAAAATATAGCTATGCAGGCTAGAACATGTTGTTGTTTCTTCCCAAGATGAGTCAAAGTGGTGAACCGCCACAGACATGCAAAGCGCATTTTCAAATTGAAAATCGGTCGTCTTGCAAAGGAAAAGAATTTTCGTCTCTGAAAGGCACTTTTCCTCTGTATGATGCGGTTGCTCTCTTAGAACATTGTCCATTATATAAACAAAGTCCAAAGTTTTTTATTGATTATATTCAAGTTGAACAGCACTTTAGATTTCATACATCACAGGTCATTATTGTTGAAAGAGAGATGGTCTACTCTAAAGGGTATGTTCTAGTTGATGAAGACTTGGAGATAATGGAAAAAATAAAGTTTACGGTGAGAACCAAAATGTTTCTCCTTTCGAGGTTACATAAGACATGTCAAAAGTAAATACCTTGAAATGTGCAGAATGATGCTATGACAATCAACCATGACTTATTACCAGTCCAGAGCTATCACAATATAATGCTTTCTTTAACTGTCTGGTCCAATACTGTCAAACAAAGCACGTGGGCTTCCTGTCCACGTGACAACTTTTGCTGTTCGAAATTGGCCAAGTTCTTCTCCTGGACTTGACTCTGTCGCTTGTGAGCGTTTCAATCTAGTACTGCCTACTTTAGTATTATGTCCTTAGAAAACGGAGTTCAATCTTTAGAAAAAGAACGAAAGATTGGAATTGCAGTCATTGGTGCGGGACGTATAGGTCAGGTACACTGTCAGGCGTTGACAACACGAGTACCCCATGCCAAGTTGGTGGCTGTAGCTGATTACATTTACCCAGCAGCAACAGCAGCAGCAAACAAGTTCAATATTCCATTAGCTTTTCAAGATTGGAAACAAGTTCTTCTTCTCTCCGAAGTAGACGGAGTTGTGATCTGTTCTCCGTCCGACACCCATGCAGATATAATAATTGCTGCGGCAAAAGCTGGAAAACATATTTTTTGTGAGAAACCTATAGACTATGTTCTGAAAAGAATTGATGAAGCCACAAATGCCGTACAAAAAGCTGGCACTTTATTTCAATTAGGGTTTCAACGTCGCTTTGATGCAAACTTTCGCAGAGTAAGAGATGCAGTAAAGTCAGGAGAAATAGGTTCACCGTACATGTTGCACATTGTTTCCAGAGATCCAGCTCCACCTCCAATTAGTTATATCAAGCAGTCCGGAGGCTTGTTCTTCGATATGATGACCCATGACTTTGATATGGCTCGTTTTTGTATGGGCTCAGAGATCATCGAAGTAACCTCACTTGGTGCAAACCTAGTGGACCCTGCTATTGGAGAAGTTGGTGATATCGACTCTGCTATTGTTGCTGTGAAATTTGCAAATGGCTGCATTGGTACCATCGAATGCTGCAGGAAGGCTGCGTACGGATATGATCAGAGAATTGAAATTCTGGGCTCTAATGGCTCTGTAAATATTTCCAATGATTTTCCTAATACTGCAGTTATAAGTGATTCGCATGCCATTCGTAAAGATTTACCTCTCAACTTTTTCATGGACCGCTACAAGGAAGCTTATGCGCTAGAGATGGAGTGCTTTATCGATGCTATTCAAAAGAAAAAGGCTCCTCCAGTGGGAGCAAGAGATGGAAGGATTCCTGTCGTCTTAGCATATGCAGCACAAAAATCAATGAAAGAGAGACGAACTGTTAAGGTGGAGGAAATTGACCCTGGGTATTCTAGTTTTGTGTTCAAGTCAAAATTTTAGAATTTATAAAGGTTCAAATAAATTGCAGACAAGTTGCCCTCTATCTGTTCATTGGATTACGCCGTTGCAGCTCATGTTGAGTTTTATTTCACGTTTCATCGACTATTTATTTTCTCCAAAGGAGTCCGAAGAAACTCCTTATTTAAAATATGTGTTGATATTTCAGGTTTGTTGTTACTTTGTACTCTTTATCCTGCCAACAAAGTGAGTTTAGGCTGGTGTCAGCGTATTGGAACTGTACCTTGACTGGCGACAGAGGAAGTGTTATACCCTCAAAATAATTCCCAACGAACTGGAAAAGTCAATAACGCAGGAAAAGTTTGATAAAGCTCAAGCATATGGAAAAGACAAGAATAGTTTTTCAATGATCAGTGAAGTAATACAGTGTGGTATCCACATTGCAGTTTATGCCACCTACTGCCTGCCTCGATTGTGGAATTTTAGCGTCCAATTAGTGGAAAAATATCAAGCTTTGCCATGGCTACCTTTAGAGCTGCGTACTACCCTCTTGTATTTTTCGTTTCTGTTTCTTGGAAGCAAACTGATCTCTCTTCCGTTCAGCTTGTATAGTACATTCGTTCTTGAGGAACGATATGGATTTAACAAGACAACTTTACGGTTGTATATAAAGGATACGCTTCTCGGAATGGTGATTTCTGCTGTTATTGGATATCCTACATTGACCGCATTGTGGTACGTTTTGGATCGAAGTGGCCCTAAACTATGGTTATACTTCTGGCTGTTTACAAGCTCGTTAAGTATTGGGTTGGCAGTTATTTATCCTCCATTGATAATGCCTCTGTTTAACAAATTCGAGCCTCTTCAGGATGACAGGCTTCAAAGTGGAATACAGCAACTCGCGAACCAGGTTGGATTTCCTTTACAAAAAATTTATGTAATGGATGGTTCCAAGAGATCATCCCACAGTAATGCCTTTATGTATGGCATTTGGAAGAAAGGAATCGTTCTCTATGATTCTCTTTTGGAACAAAATAAGGGTCAAGATGAAAGAATCTTAGCTGTCCTAGCACATGAATTGGGCCATTGGAAAATGCGACATACGCAAAAGACGCTTGTTCTTGGACTCTCGCATACATTGCTGCTTTCATGGTTGTATGGAAACATCGCAAATAATGAGTCGATGTATCATGCCTTTGGATTTTCTGAGAAGGCTCATATTATTGGCCTTTTGCTGTTTAGCGAACTTCTCACACCCATGGATAGTGTTCTCAGTCTCATCATGAATTATATAAGTAGACGGTTTGAATATGCTGCAGATCAGTTCGCGAAAGGAATGGGATATGCATCATATCTTAAAGAGGCATTGATTCAGTTACATCTGGAAAACCTGTCTACCATGTATCCAGATCCCTGGTATTCCGTTTATCATAATAGCCATCCAACCTTGACCGAAAGAATTAAAGCGCTAGAAAACGATAATATTAGCAAACCTAAAATTGAATAAAGGAAAAGCTTTGTTGAATTACATGTATACAACATGCAGCAACTTGCAGATTAAAAAGCCGTATTTGAAACGCTTGTTACCTTGTTCGATTAACTTTTAAATAACAATTTCATTTTAAGAAGAAATAATTGTAATTGTTGAAAAAATTATTTAATTAATACACGATGCTTTGCAATTAAAAATAAGTTAGGCCTCGTTAGGGTCCTTTTAAAGATTTTATTTGGTATTTTTAATTCAGAATCTCTTCCTGTTTTCAATTATCCAGAATTAAATTTATTACTGACATAAAGCAATCCTTTATTTAATAAATCAGCTGTATAATTTTACAAAGACTCTTCGCTTACTTGCTTGAGTAAAATTAAAATGTACTCTAAAAATATTCTTTTTAAATTTTTGAATACTACAATCTAACGTTCACATCCGGCATTGACTAGTCACTTCCTCAGATACATGTTAATAAAAACAATTACTCTATTATTTTGTGCAATTGCACAAGTGAGTATTGACATTATGGTGCTTTCATTACTTTATAGAAATTAATTTGGTTTGTACCGAGAAATTTTTGCTTACTGTTTATTTCTGAATAGCATGTCTTTGCGATGCATAAAAATTGTGGTGTGTGTTTTCTTACAAAAGAAAATTTTATTGAATTTTTGGTGGACTCAACTTGTCACTACCTAGCTTTTGAAATCCTGACTTTGGAACACCATTTCTAAGTTTATCTCTTCCCCCCAACATCGCATCCATCAGTCCAGCCCTTCTCGTGTTGCCTGGTTCAAATTTGACTTTCTCCTTCTCAGGTGGTGGTTCTTCATATCTAGAATCGCTTCCAAATGGATTAGGGTGAAGGTAGTTTAAGGACAGTGCTATGGGGGTTCTAACTGGAGGAACGTATGCTCCTTGAATTCTTGCTAGTTGAAGACGCTCAGTAGCATTCTCTCTCATGATTGACAACAACTCTTTTCTTTCTGAGTCATACTGCCAATTTGCACCCTTACATCGAAGAAGCTCCGCACGTGAACAAAAGTACTTGTCTGCAGCCTTTATGGACTTGTTCACATCTTTTTCCACGTTATCCGAAATCTGAATATGACTTAATGATTCTCTGAATATATCAAATGAAACTTCCTTCAGCTTCGTAAGAAGCTTTGAATAAATTGTATATAAATCCAATAGTATACGTTCTTCGAGACTCCTTCTTTTCCGACTATAAGCCTTTGTGCCCTTGAACTGTGCAGCTTCATTCTCATACATTGCCAAAATTTCATTTGCAAGCTCCGTGCTTTCTTTTCCAAAATTCTGAATAATGCGGCCCTCTTCTGTCTTTCGTTTCCATTCTCGAACTCTGCTATTATAAGACGACATTGCATGCTCCATACAAACGTTACACTGGAACGTGGCATTAAGTTCCTGCTCTGGTGCAGATGTTACATAACTTTCGATTCCCAGTTTCTCCCATATTCGTGATGCATGAAGCGCCATCTCCATTGAAGGAGTAGGATTGCTATATTTTTCGTCAACAAAAAAGTAATCATCCAAAGTCGGTTCCATAAAACGGTCTCTTATAGAAGCAGCAACTTTATCAAAGTCATCATTTCTGAAGAAATAATGAGGAAACAAGACAAACTCGAGATCAAACAAATCCGATATCTTCTTAATGCCGGTCGGTGTTTCTTGTCTTGAGGTCAAAAGGCTATTGCAATCTTCTATAAACGAGGTTATCAATTCTTCTCTTGTTGTTTCATCCAATTCGACGTCTCTAAAAACCACAACTAGCAGTTTCTTTGAATGGGACGGAAGTACTCCACTTGAGCGTAGCTTCATCACATCTTCTATGGCATGTTTAAATAACTGCAGGCCAGTTGCAGACAAGCGTGAGACATCCTTCCAATGAACGTGCAACAAGATCACGTCAGATATGGCAGTAACAAGACGCACTGAACTCTCACCGCTCGAAGTGCCACCGTGGAACCTAAATAAAACAGTGAAATCCACAAATGAATATGAAAAATGCGTCGTACCCGCTATCAAAGGCTTCAACGTCTAAAATCACAACGTCTCTCTGTGGCCTGTCGAGAACAATAATATCAGAGTGTTCCGTTAAGAACCCATCTATGCCAGTCGTACAGACAGTACTACGATCTTTCCCAACAGTAAAATTGGTCCCAAATACTGCGTTTAAAAGGGTACTCTTCCCAATGCTGCGGCAACCCATACTCGCAACAATGGAATAGTCACTTGAAGTGCCTTCTAAATCGGAGAATAACTTGGAAAGATTAGATTTATAAAGTGACAGTTGCTTTGTATTGATCAGTGGTACTGTTTTTTTGGACATTTCCTTTATGCTATGTCTCTACTACGACACAAGATTCTCGTAACTAAACCCGATGTCCGAAGCAACGACTCACCTAATTGCCCGAACCCAAGCTCAACCTCACAAGAGTCTCCTTATGATTGTCGAATGGGTGGTCGGATGCCTGTTTTTGTGGCTGTTATGGTTTCAAGGAAAGAAATGTTTCAAAGGACCTATAAAGGCAACATACGCTTGTGAATATACTAAAGAATAGCACTGTAAATTATTTAATGAGAAGAAAGGTAGAAAACGAGAAATAGGGAAGAGAGTTTTTGCATATCTCGTGGGCTTTGCCTTAACCCTCTCCGTTGACGGGCTCATATACAGATGAAAAGTCAACGTTAAAAGACTGTATTCTCCCAATACATAAGCAGGTTAAAAATCTTGACCAGTCATGGATACAACTTCACTCCATAACTGAGGAGGAACAGTTTTTGTTCGTCCAGCCAACTCCGATCTAATTTTTCGTCACTTCCACAACGATTCATAATGAACGATTGAAACAGAAACTTACAGTGGAATATAAGCAACCATATCGTTGACCATACTGGTTGCAAAACCAGAAAAACCTGCAAAGCATCCATGCGCAGCTTGTGAACCCAAAATTGATGCATGGAGATTATCTGCAGCATTGGATGGAACAGTACGAGCAATAAAACTCACATCATGAAACAGGATATTCACCTGATAGGCTATCAGTGGAACAGTACATTCCTGGTCACGAAACTTACTTTTGCCATTCTCTCATCGTAATATTTCCGAATCTCTTCCATAAGAGTACTACAGAAGTTGGCAGCTCCTTTTGCGTTTGCTTCCATATATTCATGACCGGCTCCATCTGCTACCAAAACCATTGCAAAACCTTTGTCTTTTACCCTTTCATAAATGTGAGCAAGAAGAGAACCTAGTTTGAAAGGAAACTCAGGAATCAGACAGGCATCTACCAAACGTGAGGCCAGTGCAGTTTCTATAGCAAAAAAACCACTATTTCGTCCCGGTACTTGTATTACAGCCTTTACAAAAGACCTTTTCAAAAAGTCTGAAACAAAAATATCTTGAACAAATCTTACTACTGCATGATATGAACAAGACGCTTCACAATGCACACTTCGAAGTGCCTGAGCGGCAGCTTCTATAGAAGTTTCAAAACCAAAAGATCTCTGGATTCGCATAATATCGTTGTCAATTGTCTTAGGAATGACTGCTACAACACATTTTACTTTTCGCCTCCTTATTTCTTCGTATACTTCTTGCGAAGCCTTCAAAGTACCATCGATAGGACCACCACCAATGATATATACTTGATTAAAACCATTATCTAGGATGGCATCTACAATAGCTTCTGCGCGAGGTATTTCCCTTGAGCTACCTAATACACTCCCTCCTTTGAGTGAGATATCGCTATAAAAGTACCAATATTTAACCAGAGAAGATTCTCACGAATAAAACTACATACTTGACAACTTCTGGAGTCAAAGGCATTAACGGTAACGACGGATCCATAAAACCTCGAAACCCATATCGAACACCTAGGATCTGTTTAACTCCATAGTTTCCTGCCAAGGTATTGGTTAACTGGGCGATTGCAGCGTTCATCCCGGGTGCCAAACCACCACAAGTAACCACTGCGGCCTGTAAAAGAGAACTGTTAGCTAATCAAAAAAATCCGTAACATTTCAGGTACCTTTACATTCTGAGGATGAAAACACAAACCTCACGAGGACCGGCTCGCATGTACAACTCCGTGATCCGTGGAGCGTCAACACAGGAAAAGAAACGTCCCCGATGAAATAGTCATCGTTTGATATAAAGGGATGACCACCGGCTTTAAGCAACACGTTCGGATAGGTTCCAAGTGATGAGCATTGTTCAGACAGGTGCGGAGGTGCTAGCTTCTTGTACTTCACACTGCGTTCGACCTGCTCTTGATTCGCGATTGAATAACGGTCAGCCATCTCTGGAAGATGTATCTTCCACCGTCCAATTTTTCTTTTAAATGGCAACACGCGTTTGTTTGCTATAGTGCATCCACTCTAGAAATATCTGAGAATAACGAAATTGACTTGCTCTGAGACTGTCGATTCGATAAAAATGATGCATTTCAGGTTCTGCTGATACTGCTCTGAAGCATCTGCCATTGATGTCCACTGTGAAAGGAGGCTGCCCTAACGTGAAATACATTTCTTAGAAGCATCTCTGACAAAAATATTGGAGTGAAATATACGTACCTTTGACTCCGTGAGCAAGATATCCAAATGTCGATCCGAAACTAGCAACCATATAGTCTGCTTTCGTGAGCAATAGGATATCAAAAAATGCCTGCTTTGCAATTTGAATGTCTTGAGGAAGTTTTGAAAAATCTGGTTCAACAAACTCCGGTTCTGAGAAAATTACATCAAATTCTGTTGCATTTTGTACAATCTGCTTTAACTGTAGACTATCTGTTGAAATAAGCAACACAGTTTTTCTGGAAAACGAAGATTGAAGAAGAGCGACGTTTCCAGCACACTGAAGAGTAGAAACAAGTCGTCTTGGATGGTTGAGATGCTTCCATCTTGGAGCATTATTTTTCATTCGAATATGCACTCCTACACAAAAATATTAAGCTACGTCTATTCTCTCCAACTCATTCTTACCAATTACAAGCTTCTCAGAGAACCTCCTGCTTTTTGCAAAATTTTGGGCTGCTGTTTCGATGTCATAAGCCATGGAAAGCACTTTGCTGGATAAGACTTGAAAAGGGCGGGAGCCTAAAGTTATTATTTTCATGCTACTGTCTCAAAGAACTATAGAAGGCTCCTTACCCAGAATCGTACAAAGTCTAGTATGGTAATCCCTTCTCAAATAAAGTAGAGGAGCAAAGAACTGGTTGCTTTGCAACCATATAAAGCGATGTGGACTGGAATTCCTACTCATGCTTAGAATTTGTAAGTAAGTAGTCTCCATTTGCATGGTAAGTGGCAACCAGACTTGATCATGTTCATTTGCACAAATAGTATACGGATATGCTTTTCGTAAATGTTCCAGAGTGACATTGTAGTTGTCAATGAGAACTGAAACATCTGGAAATATCCCCCATTTGTCATGGATAATTTGATTAAGCTTTACGGAATGAAAGTTAACGAACAGAGCTCGCTTAGTCATGGCAGCCAGTATTATAGTAGAAACGAGCCCCAAGATATTGTTTCCCCAACCCGAAGTGCTTTGCTCGAATATGATTACTGGTATCGAGGGGTCTCTCTGGATTGCTCTCTGAGTTAAGTTTGACTGGTTGCGAAGGAGGTTATCCAGTTGAATTTCAGAATATAAACCGGCATCAGAACAGACAGAGCGTATCTTTCCCGATGGTAACAGAAGATTTTTATCAACAATTGTTTGCTGTATTTCACGTACATGCAAAGGATAACGATAGAAATAATATATATAAGTGTTGAATAGAGTAAGTACCAAAAAGTGCAGTGATAACTTGGAGGAAAACAAGCAACGTAACATAAGGCGCCAAACTTCAAAACATCTTTAGAATAAATTTTCAGTAGCATTTTTTATTTTGGCATTTTTTACGACCAGAAAATTTCCCATCGGCTGCTTTGAAGAATTGCGAATGCCAGTTGAATGGTTGATTTGTAGCCAGGATGCAACGTAAAGTTATCATTTTATTAGGCTTAGGACATTGTCATATTCAGGTAGTGAGGAATTGGAAGAAAGAACTGGATCGACATTGGAGGAAAATAGTTATCTGTCCTGAGAATAGGATTGTATATAGTGGAATGCTGACTGGTTGTGTAGCTGGTTTGTACAGTGTAGAAGAAGCCTCCATTGACGTTAAATCTGTGTGTAAATATTTTCAGTGGACTTGGATAAAGGTGAACTAAAATATGAGTCGATCTTTCTGGGATTCTAAAAGTTTCTAGGCCAGTGTAGTTGATGTTAACCCTGATAAACGTTGCATTCGCTGTCTTTCCCCAAAAGGTTCTCTTTTCGAGCTGCGTTTCGACGTACTTTCTATAAACGTGGGTTCCGAAACATGTGATTTGAAAGGAGTGACAATAGAAGAAGCTGTTTTGAAGAAACGGACTTTATTGAGTGTTCGACCTGTCGGAACACTTGTTTCGAGGCTAGCAGAGCTTGAAACGAGAGTAGGAGAACATCCTGCATCAAGAGGTTCAGTTGTCGTTATTGGAGGAGGTTATGCAGGCGTAGAACTTGCTTTTTGTTTAAATAGTCGATTCAAAAAGAAAGGCACCCCTGTTTCAATAAGAATATTAGAGTCCCAATCAGTAGGATTCGTTTGCAGCTTCAAAGATTATACCTTATGTTCTATCTCGAATAGGATGGTTTGAAAACAAAATTTGGTATCTTGCCAGGAATGCAAATAGCGACGGAGCTGCAAAGTAGAGGCATCGTTTATGAGGATGGAGTGACTGTTGTAGCAGTCAGAGACGGGTATGTTACGAACCATTCGCACTACTGTTACAGTCTTTAAAATACAAGTTTTTAAAGGGAAATACAACTTTCATCTGGTGAATGTCTTCCATTTGCCTTTGCGTTATTGTGCACTGGAGCCCAAGCTCCAAAATGGCTGCGTGAGACAAAGTATTTAAGAACCGACTCTTCTGGGTTTTTATCGGTTCGCAATACTTTACAAACACCAAACAACGAAAATATTTTTGCTTGTGGTGATTGCTGTTCGTTGGAAAGCTCAGTTTTTTGTTCTATTCCCAAGGCTGGAGTATTTGCTGTTCGCCAAGGACCTGTCCTTTCATATAATTTGAACACGTTTTGTGAAGCCTATCAAAATGGTAGAAAAGATATTTATCTTCGATCTTATTATCCTCAAAAGCATTATCTTTCGCTTCTTTCAACAGGAGATGGACGTGCCATTGGAATGAAATTTGGTCTAGTTTGTGTTGGTAGATGTGTATGGAAGTTGAAAGATCGAATAGATAGAAATTGGGTTAGACAGAATAGTGCAACTGATTGTACAGCAGATGAAGTTAATAATTGAAGGATAGAGTTTTGTCTGTTAAAATTATTTGTTAATCAAGGTTGATATCATTTGGTGTCTTTGTAGTTATTTGAACCACAACTCTTATACATGTATTCATCTATAGAAACCCTGTTGATCTATTAGTACCCTCATCACTTTATTTTTAGGATAATATTGTTCTATGATGGAGAATACAAGAATATCCTGGATATAAGGAGGGCAAGAAACTTGGGTTTTCTCTGCACCGTTGACTTGAAGACCACTTGAATAAAGGCAACTGTAAACATGTGAACCGACAATAATAGTGAAAAGAACAGAAATAAAAATTTGCATTATTTTCCAATTTTTATTTCTTCTGCCAATTTCTTTTATTCTTGTTGGAAAAGAAAAATGCTATGCCAAAGATTTGTAATGTTACACAAAATTGGCGCCTTTTTAATTTTTCAGAGATGATTTGAAGGTACAAAACAAGCTGGCGACTAAAAGAGCAAAAAAGGAATACTACACTGCGAAAGCTGCAAGAACTTCTTTCAAAGAAGCGGAAGTTTTCGACGGAGACAGACAGTTGATTGAACTTTATGAGGATTTACTGACTTGGTTAAACGATTGCAAAACAACATCATTTCGAAACTCAGAAAACCGCAGTGAAAGGTGTCAAGTCGCGGTGAGTATCTGTTAAAACTAAGTTTGCTCCTATGCTCAGTATATTACGGCGCAGATATTATACGGTCCAGAGGGAACTGGAAAATCAAAGACAATTAGACATGCTCTGCAATCCTGTCAGTATAATTACTTGGAGCTTGACTCACAAACGGATTGGTAAGATGGAAAAAAGGTTTCACCTGTTAAATATAGTTTAATAACTGACATCAGGGAGAACCTGAAAATGCTGCAAATTCTTCGAAACGCCGAAGAAAACTACTCGTTCGATTTAACAATCAGGTATCGATTTATCTTTCTCCGGCGTCCACTCTATCATTTAAACATCTTTTAGCCCCTTTGCTGTCCTGTTTGAAGAAGTTGATATTCTGTTACAAGTCCAACCTGTGATTACTTCCCATATTTCCCTAGTTGTAACAAGAAGCAAATGCCCCGTTATTTTCACATGCAACAGTCTGCGTAGAATTACTTCAGTCCTTCCAAAGTCAACAATATGTCGTATGTTTGATTTTACTGTACTTTATGAAAAAGAATTCCCTGATAAGGATGCCTCCTATATCCATTTATTCGGAATGGGAGACCGAAGGCTAGCTTATATTAATAATCAATTTTATTCTTCTTGCAATGACAATACGAGATATCAAAGCATTTGCTGTTCTTTTGGGGTCTGGTTGCTGACCTTCCTGGATTGGCTTAGAAATATTCAGAATAATGGAGCGTCATGCTCAGAAGCAGATAACTATGATGGAACCTTATTTTCTGGCCTTCTCACACATGCTATGGCCCGTTATTGTTGTTTATCCTATCAACATTTATCCTTAAAAAAACAACTTCATGGTCATCTTTCATTTCTAATGGATGGTCTTTTGACAGGTTGTACTTTGTTTTTTACCACATTGGTTGCATTGAAATAACGAATGATGATAACTGTAGCTAATTGTGTCCCGGACACTTTAAGTAATGTCTTAGGAATACAGTGTGTGAAAATTCTCTCGCGTTATTATCTTATTAGAACCGATTGGATAGAAGCAAATGAATTTCTTACGGATGAGATTATATCAGACCGCTTTTGCCAATGCAAATACCGATGGACCTTAAATTTTGTTGGAAAGATGCGATATTTGTTTACTTTTTCATCGCGTAGAACACTGACAATGGAAATACTACCAAGTATCGCACGAATACTTGCGGCAGAGAGGAGCTCGCTCAGCAGTAGGCCATCCAGGTATTGCTATTTTGAATGGGAGTTTTTTTCATTTTACTTTTTCATAGATATCGCAGAAGCTACCTTGATCGTTGGGAAATCCAAGATGATCTGCTACGTTACTTGAATTGTTTTGTACCGGACATGTAACTCATTTACGGTAGAAAATCTCCCCAGCTGAGATCGGTGAGTGATTTAAGACGAGGAGGAAGACATGTGTTATAGTCAAACAATGATGGTTTCGTACGATTCCATTTGCGAGTGAGCAATGTCGCACGCTGGCTTTCATATAAGAACCACAGGCTCCAACTATTTGTATGATGAGCTGCCTTCCCCAAGAAGTTTCCACATACACCTCCGTAATTGCCGTCCTAATGAAATAGGGCTAACCTTCCCATTACAATCAGAAAGCTGCAGCAAAGTTCTCGTCACGTTGGAGAACAACCATTTGCAAGAGTCTGTATTGGATGCGGTTATTGCGAGAGCACTGTTGTGTCTACGTTTGGATGGTAACCTAGTACTGGAGTTGCCAAAAACCCAACCTTTTATGGATACCAGTTCAGATTCCTCTATTCCTTTGAAGACGGCTTTACAGCCCAGTGAAGTTGCATTGTTGTGCAGAGTAGCAGGCTTTAAGCAAGTACAAGTGTTGGAAGAAGATTGTAGTTATATTATCTCTTGTATAAAGTCATAAGTGTGTGGAAGGCAAGAGAAAACAAGAAAACTGCAGAACTGCAATGACAAATCTGAAGAGTTGAATGAATGCATAAAACTGCAAGCATATGAATTAGTTTATTCTTTGAATGTTGTTCCTAGTGTTTTCTTATACATTTTCATCTACATGTTACTTGCCTGTTGATTGATTCAAATATATCGTGTGACTATTATGTTTCGGACAATATGCCAAACTATCTCCACCATAAATAACAAGCGGCAAACGCCAATGTAATATTCTTGTGTTTTTCGGAAATAGAAAATCTGTTTGTTCCACTGGCAACGATAACAAGGAAGCATATGTCGCATGTTCATTGGGTTCACTTTCCTTTTTAGATACCACAAAAGAAAAACGTAAAGACCATTTCAGTGATACAGCACTGGTTTCAAAACTAACTGGTGCATCAGTCGGTATCGAAAAGATGAACTGTGTGTTTTGTTTGAATGGAGGATATTCCACTACTTGTCCATACAATCGACGGAAAATAAATGGAATGGTGTTCTTCTCCGAAAGATTGCATGCCTTGGGATGAATGCTTTCTTCCGTTTCCAATTCGATAGTCATATGATAACAAGGGATATCACGCTTTGAAAAATCAATAAAACCAACGATTGAATCACCCAGCTGAAAGCTATGACTCCACAAACATAAGCAAGCAACTTGATGAGAATCCTGTGATATTTGATAAGTATACTGTGTAGAATCTGTTGAAGAACGGTTCAAAGACAACAAATCAGGGAACGTTGTCGATAATCCCATTGTTTCTTGTGTTTCTAAAGTTTCCAGATTTGAATTATTTTGTTGGCTTTGCATACCAAAAATAACTTGTTCCGACACTGGGTAAGCAACAGCAAATTTTTGTGTTCCTTTATGTACACGTTCTTCATCTTTTGAATAGGGAGTGATTCTACCATTGGAAGAAAGTGCAATCAATCGTTGCACATTATCCATTGAAACATTGGGAACAAGCGATGTCTTCACTCGAAAAGTATGCAATCTCACCAAGTTACTTTCTTCTCGTGTATCTTCGAGCTTCTTGCTTAACGGAATATATATGGGAGTCCAAACACTCGCTGCAGTACTCGTTGTGACTGTCAATGGAATTCGAATGGCTTGAGGTTGATAGGGTCTACCAGCATCTGCCACTACTAAAGCCAATAAATACTGAAATCTCATACTATTCCCACGAAAAGAAGGTGGAATATTATTGGGAAGTTCACAAGATAAGACAATAGAGATTGAAGCATGTGATGCAATCGACTGATTGGCAAGCACCATTTGAGGAGGATATTTAAAAATAAATCCAGAATATCCTTCCACTCCAATACTTCCAAAGTTTAGTGCATCATCAAGGGCTGCTTTCCATATTGAACAAACATTATTATTCAACGTTTTATCAAGTTCAGTGGCATCGGAGGCAACTTTCAAGTTTGCGGGAGGACAGGATGGCGACTCTGAAGAACTCACATCCTTGTCGCTAGAATACCAACGTGACATAGATTCGCTTGACTCGCTTTCATAAACGTTAGGTACTACCCACTTGTGTTCAGAAACCCATCTTCCAGCCAGTTGACATACCAAGTAGGCGACTTGGGCATCTTGTCTATCAGAAGGAGAAGCAACGTTATGGGTGTCTGGTGAACGAAAAGGAGAGACTTTCTTGACGATACTATGCTGAACATGCAAATCTTCTTTATCCAAGTCTTTATCTGTTACTGACAAGTTTATCTCGGCTCGGAACTCTGATAACGGAGTCAATCCTGCAGAGGATAACTTGACTTGTAATTTGACAACCATTTCTTATTCTTACTGTGGGCATTGTCGATCAAGTTACCAACAGTCATCACAACGAATATTACTGGTATCTATGACAAGCCATACAGGAACTGTAGGCCGTGGACCTGCAAGATCAGGTGCCATTGATGTGTCGAAATACTTGGACGTGCGAGTATATGTTAAACTATTAGGAGGAAGACAGTTATCCGGTGTTTTGAAGGGTTGGGATCCTCTAGTAAACTTGGTGCTTGATGAAGCAAGTGAGCAATTAAGAGGCAAGTTTATATGATACGCTTTTCTATTCAGTTGACTGAAAATCTATTTTAGACCCCGATGATCCTTATAAGACAACTGATAGAGAACGGGAACTGGGACTCGTTGTTATTCGAGGCACTTGTTTAGTGAGTGTTTATCCTGTTGAAGGAGCGGAAGAAATAGAAAATCCTTTTGAAGATACATAGTTTGCAAGTTTTTTTATTTTTGTGGATAGTCTTCTGTTGCAAAGTGAAAGCCATTCATTATTATACGTCAATAGACTACATTGTAACCACAGTTGAACATGTTTTTCATAAAAGCATTCGTAGTGCTTGTGTTTTCTACATTGGTTTGATAACAATAGGTTTTGTTTTCAATAAACTTTTTCCAGTCTCTTCATGAACCATCTTGTATTTTCTTCCATCCTCCTCTTATTAGCCAACTATGGCCAATAACATTTTAATAAATAAACAAATTTGTTTTGATATACATATATACATATATATATATATATATGCTATTACTATCCTCGTGTTTCTGTGCTTCTCGTACAACCTACCATACCAAACATGACTCCAACAAGTAAGAAACCATTCGATTCCCATCCTCGTCGACGATTGTCTCTTGTCCCATCACCAAAAATTATTTCTTTAATCTTTTAAATACAGACGGGGAGTTGGCAGTGGAGAGTAATGATCTTCTCGAGTCTATTGGCTCAGATCAAGTGTAGTATCTGTTCTATCAAGTGTAACAACTTGATTGGGGTCCACTTGGACTCCCGTTGTTACAAGTATTTTTCAAGAGGGAATAGGTTGTCACTGCTTGCAGCGACACTATTCGCGCGTTGCCCTAGTCTTGCACTGCACTAAGAGCAGCGCACCTCTTATTTCTCCTCTATAGACCAAACAGTTTTAATAACAAATTAAACTTTAATAAAAAGACGTTTTTGATGAAGAATATAAGCTACGAGTATCCAAACACAAGTAAATTGCATTGCATAGAGTAAACTGGCAAAGCGAGTGTCCCCAAAAATATAAACCAGCGTATGTTGATAAAGCCACTCTTTCAAAGGAATGCCAGACACCTATCACTAGAATGATAAACATGTTGATAGCACTAGAAAATGGACTTGCATGAATAGATAGTAAGGCAGCATAATCCAACAAGAAGGAAGCTGCAAATAAGAAGAAACTATTGCGACCCACCCATACACAAGGCTGTATGAATACTAAGTGTGGCTTTAAAAGGTTATTTTTCTCTGTCAAGTAGACTTACTGCTATTCCATTGACTCACAAAAGAACAAAATGCCAGACACCAAAACGAAAGACCGATTGTTAAGAAAAGGAAACTTAATATCATTGAGAAAGCTATGTCTATACATTTTCCCAAACACCATCTTCTTACCTTTGAGTCCATAATGGTTTGCTTATAGGAAAGATATCAGGATAAAACGTTACTTGAATGAATTCTATTGAAAGACAAATGGTTCCTATAAGAAACCAAAATAGAATACATCGTTTTCGATCATTCAAACATCTACTTGCTCTAGCCTAAAGAAATACATATTCCATCAGTGGCCTATATTCAATCCATCAACGGTTTCTAACCGCTTCTAATCCAGCAAAAGTATTGATAATTGCCATCAAGGTGGATAGAATGCCTTCAGGATCATATTCTAAATGAAAATAGAGATGCTTTCCTCCAAGAATCATCTAGTTCTAGATTGGGTATTATCATCCAACTTAAAGTTCTAATACTCACTGTATCTAAATAGGATTGGGCACTATACCATTGTCAATCTGTTCCATGCATATTCTATTCTTGTTCTTACCTACAGGTTCTTAATAATCTTTCATAAGAAGCACAGTTCGGAACAACTAGACCATAAAGAATGCTGGTGTGCAATAAAAAGAGACCTAAATAATGTACGTTTCTATCATTATCATTTTAGTGTGTCAATGATAATGATACCTATGATGACACCATATTGGCTAGTTATACCACCAAATAAATATAACAATGATACTGAGCCATAACAAATAGCAATTCGCTGCAAGATACCCATCCAACGTAAAGTCTCCCAATGGAAACCAGCAAGTGGAATGTTTAACAGCACTCCTACGAGAAACAGCTTGATGGTCCTACTCATCACCACTAAAAATGCATCTTTAGTGATAACCCTTCAAAAGTGAACAACTCATACCTTTAACTGTTTTATTTCTTTCTTCTGTACTGTTATTTGTGACAATTTTACAAAGTGCAAAAAAGATTGAAGCTCCCACCATAAACAAGAAGAACGGAAATATGAGGTCTGCAGCATGCCAAGAGAACCATGATTCGTGTTTAAATACGGAGTACATGTTATCAAAGTTTCCTGGATAATGTGATGAGCATGTTTGCAAGAAAAGAATACCTTACCTTGATCTTTCCCTAGGATCATAAGAATAATACACAGACCACGAAAAACATCCAAGCCGACATCCCGTTGTTTTGTATCCTTTGTGTGAGAATAAAGTGGGTTGTGTTTATTGTCTTTTACTGTAGTGATAGTGGTTAACAATGGTTGCTGTTCTTCCTGATGAGTTTTCCACGTGGGTTCCATCAATCACAAGAAGAGAATGGCAACATCCATCATGAAAAGGTTGCCTCTGGAGTCTCATCAACATGCTGTAGTATTCATACTTGAAATGATAATGCATTCAAATATTTAGCAACCCTATAACATTTGAACAATAAGTATAGAGAAACCAAGAGTGAGACTGATAAGACTTCATCGTTGAATAGGGAATGGATAACCATCATCAACTTCAGTGAAGATATCCAACTGCTTTATGATGAATCTGTATTTCTAATGAAGATATAATCTGCAAAAGTCCAGTGGCAACAAGAGATGTGTAAATAGATAAGAAGCGTAATGGATGTTAAGTGAGGGTTTGTATGTATTGTGTAGACATATCATTGGAGACTGTATGGAACAGTAAAGCTCACAATGCGCCACATCCATCTTTACCATTTCATTCTCAAAGGGTTGAGATCTTTACTTGCCACTTTGGGTGGTTTTCACAACAGGTTGTCATCCACCATGATAGCGTTTCACACTGTTGGTTGGAACAAGTTGGATAGGTCTCGTCGCAAATGGTCATCATTTTCACCATTCTTACATTTATGCAACAATGTAAAGTTACGACCATCACTGAATGGTTACTTTCCTTGTTCCACTTTTATGGGACATGTCCCAAAAAGCGGTAGGTATTTTCCAACAAGTACATCAAGCAACCAACTTTAGTAGTATACAAGAGCAATTCAAATGGAAAACCACCCAAGTCTTTTATTATTTCAATGCAGACAACAGCTGTTTCAAAGCAAGTTGATTATTCCCTTTATTTAGTAACTGATTCAAAGTTAACCGGAGAAAAAACCATCTTACAGGTGATTATTATATTTATTGCAATAAAAACACTGAAAAAAACAAGGTTGTTGAAGAAGCATTGCAAGGTGGTGTGACCCTAGTCCAGTAAGTGAACACCGGGTTGTGCATTTGGTTGAACAAAATGATACGGCAAGTAGATATAGAGAGAAAAGAAATTGTAGTACCCGAGCAATGGTGCAATTGGGTATGGAGTTGTTGCAGTTGACACATAGTTATCGTGTTCCATTGTTGATCAATGATCGACTTGACATTGCATTGGCTATCGATGCCGATGGTGTGCATGTTGGACAGGTTTGTTTCTTCTCAAAAACAAAAGATACGAAAGAGTAAAATATCCAGGATGATATGCCTGCCCCTCTTGTTCGAAAACTGCTAGGGCCAGAAAAGATTGTAGGAGTTTCTGCTGGCAATGAAGAAGAAGCTCGATTGGCAGAACAACAAGGTGCCGATTACATTGGTGGTTTGTGAATATTTTCTAACCATTGCCATCAAATATAACATTTCATGACAGTAGGAGCCATCTTTAAAACATTTTCCAAGAGCGATGCTGGTGAGCCCATAGGTCTTGCGGCTTTAAAAAAAATTGCTGCGGGTGTAGCCATTCCCGTGGTGGCGATTGGTGGAATTAATGAGCAAAATGCTATTCAATGCATTCAAAATGGTGCAAAAGGAGTGGCCGTTATATCTGCCATTGTTTCAGCGATGGATCCCAAACAAGCAGCAAAAAATCTTCAAGCATGTCTTGTACATCATTCTAACGAGAACAGAAAACACTTTTTCTAACTAATCTGAATGACTAGAAACGTTGGCATCCACTGAAACATTTTCTCTACTAACTTGACTCGTATGATGGGCAGTGGTATCTAAGGAAGTTTCTACTTTTGAACTACCATTGGTAGTATCTTTTTCTAAACTCCAATGAGAAGTGTCTTGTTTCTTTTTCTTATCTGGAAATATTTGTTCAGCCATTGTCCTCAAAGCATATAAACCACGAATTTCTCGATCAAAACACTGCCAAGGTTAGTGGGTGAAAAGAAAACAATATTGACTTACTTGTACCGGTGTGATACGCAATCCTTGAAACTGTTCCCGAATATATTGTAAATTAGCTTTGTGTTCCTTATAGCGAGCAGAACAAAAAGTACAATGATTGTTTTCAACTTGTATTTGGTTGACAAATAAATGGCGCACGGGTATCTTTTCTTTTCGTAGTTCTTGTACCAAACGCAGGCTTTCGGCAATGGCCATCATATTCTTGTTATATCGTTAACAGACATCATTCCTTCATACAAGAACTCAACTTACGGGTATTGTCGCCACAATAAATTCGGTTTGTTGTTGATCGCGAAACAACTCGCGAACAATTTTCATAGATTTTTTCAAGTCTTCCAAATCTCTTGTGTCCAAATCTAGAAAGAATGATTGGACAATGATATTATATTGATGGCATTAGCATACTTACTTGCTTGATCTTGACTCCCGAACATGCCTTTAAAAGAGTTCATGACATTCGAAAACTTGTTCTTCATGGATAGAAACTTTCCAACAAATCCATCTAAAAAGTCTGGGAGGGATAATAAGCGTAAAGTATGACCAGTGGGTGCCGTATCAAAAATAATTTTTTGATATTTTATGTATTGCGGATCTCCCTATCTCCGATCATCAACCAGAATAACCCACTTAAATGCTTGCCGAATGCATACCTGAATGAGTCGAATAATTTCAACAAGAGCCACTGCTTCATCAAAACCTGGAGGAAGTGTTTCAAACAAGTTATCAAGGTCATCCAATCCCATATCTCCCATTCCTAACAATTCGTTTCTTTGACTAGCAGGTAGTAGCCTATTGAAACAGACTCTTCAGCATTGGTTAATGAAACCAATTAGGATATAAACTTACTTGAAAGTATCCTTCAAGTCGTTGGGATTCACTTCCATGGCATATAAATTGTCTGTTCCAATGATTGCTACAGTCTCTCCATTGGATAGGTTTTGTTCAAATACATCACTTAAAGAGTGTGCAGGGTCTGTTGAAATGATGAGTGTCTTTTTACCTGCATCGGCCAATCTATTTGTCATCTAGTCAATATATGCAATGCATCCATTAGAGAATGGTCAACTACCTTGTGGCTAAAGCAGAAGATAAACTGGTTTTTCCAACACCTCCTTTGCCTCCAACAATAATAAACTTTTTGCTATCATCTCCCAACAAGTCCAATGCTTCGTCACTGGTCACTGCAGGTGAAGGCACTGCACGAAATTGCAACTTGTCACTACTTGTGTCATTGGCATTTACTTGAGTCTTTTTAGGAGAAAGAACCGATTGAAATGTTTTAGTTTCTGTCTTCATAGAAGGATTCTTTCCAGACCGTAACAACAATCGAGCAATGGCAAAGAGAAACACAACCACCATGCTTCCCATGGTCCACGATGAAGTTTTTATCTTTCGAAACCATACCATTGGCACTTGTAAAGAAGTGATTGTCTCTGTTATATTTTCTGTTTTCTGTGTTGGTTCTTTGCCTTTCTCCAATATTCTTACCACTTTATCTGCTTTACACATCTGTCATTCATAATAATCCATCCATCAGTAAGAACACAAGGTATCCAAAGTGTTGAATGCAAACTTACCCAATTCAACCTTGGTCTACTCAAAGGGCATTTCCAACGAGAACCTTGTTTCCTGAAGCAACCAAGTTTCCCTTTTCCATCAGCATAACCAGTCACCCAATAGTGGCTATGAAAAGCAAGACATGGTAACAAGTCAATATTGCCCAATGTTTTTCTAGCATGACGATGTTTCTCAACATGAAACATTCTTCTCTTGGGTGTTTTTGTGTGTCAACCCTTCTCAAAAAGAACCTCAATCCCCAAACGAACAAGATCTTGTGTGTCGTGGGAAAGGTTGCTCTACTTGCTGTTTGCCATATCATGTCTACCAACCAACAACAATATGAAACTCTTTATTATAATCGCTAAATAATATTTATCAATAGATTATTATCTATGAATGCATTGCTTACCATCGCATCACAATGTCCGTGCGCATTATACAACTTGCTTCGAATGGGTTCCGTGATCATCCATTCATACCATATGCGCCTATCCGATACCTTTCTCCATAAATGAATTGTTACCCTATTAATACCATCTTGTTTACAACAACTTGAAAGCATCAGTACTGTTATTCAGTCCTCATAAAATGGATACTCACATGGGTGGATAACAAGGAAAATAAAAAGGAAACCAACTAAACATGCCTTTTGAAAGTGTTGAAGGATTGGTTGATATTTGTATATCTCCATAAAGAATAGCTTCAAAGAAACCAGCAAAACCATGAACCACTATAGGTCCTTGTACTTCAAAAGATAAACAGCAATATCGATCCTGTTGATATTTCTTAAGTGTCTATGCATTCTATCAATGGTTGCAACTTGTTTTAAAAGAAAAGAAACCAACCTGACTAGTTATCATAGGATTGGGATGTTGAAATTGAAAACAAGGTTGGGTATCCGATAGATATTGACCATGATGAATGCATACCACATAAGGTGTTTCATAACGTTGATGATGGGTTTCTCCTTCTCTCCAAGACAATGCTTGTATCTAACCATACATCATCAACAATCAAATATAATATAAAATATTAAATAATTTACCTCTTGAAGCAGTTGAGGAGAAGCAAGTGGACAAAGGTAACTTGTATATTGACAAGGAATACTAACAGCATTGGGTTTCATGACGGAGAGTTGTGCTGCATCTAAGCATTCAGGTGACAATTCATTATCACCAAAAGAACCCAATAACTCGGAAACCACAACATGTGCTAATTCTGGAGCTTTCCATTGACGCATATCTTGAGTGATAATCTAATCTCTTTCAAAATATTTTGCACACAAGACCCAATGGATGACTCACCTCCACCTTTTGCCAACTAGGATCTGTTTTCTGAATACTTTTCAGTGTCATTGCTGCATAAGGATTCTTCTCAATAGCATAAATTCGAATATCTATACCCACTTGATTGGATGCTTGGATAGCTGCACGTACAAGGGGTCCTCTTCCAGCACCTAATACCATAACAATCAAAGGCCATTCACTATCTCTTTGCTTGTCTTGAAAACATTTCACTAAGGCTTCTTCATATTTCTTATATTTGATGGGATCTTGTTCAAATATTTCATATGTTTGACTATCTAAATGATCAGCTAATGGTTGCAAAGGACACTAGAGGAAATAAGCAAGTGGTAAAAGACATTTGTATCATTCAATACTCACCTGTAAATAATCAAAGTAAGGCATTTCAAAACGATACCAATCTTCAAATGTTGGTGTTTTGGAATATAAGAATGCAATATATTGTAAATAGGGAGCATAACCATTCGGATGATGAGGTTCTCCACGGATAATCACCGAAATAGAATAAACAAAAAACTTGGATAATAGCCATTGAAATGACTTGGATAACACTGGATAGCCTTGTCGATTGCATAAAAATATGCGAGTATCAAGAATGATATAACGAACAGGTTCACTCAACCATCTTTTCAACCAATCCGTTGATTGATATCGATCAAAAGTGTCTTGGGTCCATTCCAATGCTACAGTTTGTAAAGGATGATAGTGACAACATTGTTGATATAAATTCCATCGATTCCAAGCAATATCATGAAAAGAATGATGGCTCTTGTTGTGAGGAGAGGAATGACTCGTTGACTGTTGAACTTGACTATCCATCACTAGTCGAAGACAAATGGATAAGCGAGGAAAATCATACAAAGCATTGCAAACAAAATTAGCTCGTTGAACATGTTCTAATTCATTCTTTGAAACATCAACTTGGAAAAGAGCAGTTTTCAAGTTCAAGTGATTGGCCCAAGCAAGTTGCTAAACCTCATCAGTCATTAAAAAAAGGTTAAAACTAATAACTTACTTGGGAAACCCAATGAGATGTCTGTTTATCACCAGAAATAGTATTGCCAACGACCCATGAAGACCATTGATGAGAAGACAATTCCAAATCGAAAGTCACGCTTGGTTGAAAAGCTTCCAAGTCAGTCTTCTCTTCCTAAACAAAACACACTAGTCAATTGTTTTATTATCAGTGTAGGTATCGGTTGGTTTTTACCTGTTCCATAAATAGATCGGTATTGGGTGGCTTGGCAAGAGGCATCACCATAAAGTCGAAACCTACTGTCTGTTTGTTTATAGATAAAAAGGGTTAACATTTATCAAAGAATAATCCTATTGTTGTACCTCTACAATATGTTTTATAGTTTTTATATTCACAATCGTATCAAACTCTATGCCAACATACAAGTTGGTTTGATTGATAGGATGTGTGACGACCATTGGATGCTCAATCAACAAAACAACTTGCTTTCATTTCTCATCCATGATCAATAGAAAGTATTCGAAAAGTAACTTTGGAAAGTTAACAATTATCTACTCATTGAAACAGCAAATAAGAAACTTTTCCAAAAACAAGTCGTTCATCGATAGAGGTGTTGAAAAACTTAACAATGAAAAAGCTCAAAAGTTGGTATTTCGAATGAAAGAGAAAGCAAAAGCGTTAGGACTGGGCCCTATCGCTATTACCCATGCAGGAACTTCTAGTCGCTTTCCTGAATATTTAAAGTGGATTCTTCAGGGGTAAGTATGTTGAGCAGATTGTTCAATGGAGAATGAAGCCGTGATGAATAGTCGTCATGGTGAAATGCACTACTTGGCTAGACAAGATCGTCTCGAAAGAAGACAAGACTTGCAAAAGGTTTTACCAGGTGTTAATTCCATCGTTGTTTGTACTTTGTTTTATTGGCCTGGTAAAAGGGGTTTCAAAGAGATAAGAAACGATTCAACCAGAGGAGATATCAGCTGCTATGCTTGGAGTAAAGACTATCACCTCATTTTGAACGAAAAATTGGAGATATTGGCTAAATTTATACATGAAGAGGTATAGAACTTTGATCGGGATGGTAATCGTACTTAATATATTATTATGAGGTTGGTGGAAAAGGCAAATGGTATGTAGACACGGGAGCTATATTGGAACGAGATTTAGGACAACGTTCAGGGTTGGGTTTTATTGGGAAAAACACAATGCTTATACATCCACGTTTAGGAAGTGGGTTTTTTATTGGAGAAATATTAACAACATTATCACTTCCTATTGATGAACCTCCAAAGAAGATGGTTGGTTGTGGAAAGTGTCAACGATGTCAAACAGCATGTCCAACTGGAGCACTGGATGAAGATTATCGTATGGATGCTAGGAAGTGTATCAGCTATCTGACAATAGAACTGAAAGAAAGTATTCCAATTGAATTGCGTCCTTTAATGAAAAACAAGATATATGGTTGTGATATTTGTCAACAAGTATGTCCTTGGAATAAGTTTGATTGGCAAGATAGAATAGGCCATAGTCCATTATTTGGGTCTCCAAATGACCAAGTGACTACACCGAAACTTGTTGAACTCATTCAATTAACCCAAGAAGAATTTCAGAGACGGTTTCAGTCTAGTCCTATTCGACGCATTGGTCGATCGAGACTGTTGAGGAATGTTGCTGTTGCCCTAGGGAATTCGAGAGATGTATCAGTTCTTCCATTACTAAAAGTAAGTGCAAGATACTTTGTATATATATTTATGAATCATTTTGTCTCTTTTAGAAACTGGTGGATGCAGAACAAGATGAAATGATAAAGGAACATTTACTTTGGGCCATTCAACAGTTGGAGAATTGTATGTTTGAGACTTGTGTATCGAATGGTCGTTGAAATGGGTTGGCTATGGATCGATGCTGTATAGAAGAATGAAAGGGTGATTAGATGGAATGATTGAGATGCTGATGACGACATGTATGGGAATAAAATATTGTAAGAAACATTGCATCAGCATGACAGTAGGAGATGGATATGTACAATGTTGTCAATGAACAAACTTTTTGGAGAACAATTTGAATTTTTAATAAAAATAAATGATGAAAACCACAAGCGCACTGAGCAATCATCGACCATTTGACATATTTGAACAATTGGTGTTATGAACAACCAAAGAATGGACAAAATATTTTCTTGATATGGTCGCAACAGGTCAGTTTAAATAAGAATTTAATGAAAATCTCCTTTATATATCATCGATCATCATGCAATGGTTAAGAGACATTATTTTGAAATGGTTTAAAGACAAATGGCTTAGTTGCCTTCTTAACCACTCTGATACTTTTGTAAAGGAGTCATGAAAATTCAAATTTCATGATGGAGAGAAACCTGCTTTAAAACTATAGAAAGTATTACTTAATTGAATATCTTCTTGTTTTGCCTTATAATGCAACTAAATACTGATATCTATCTTTCAAGTCTGGCCTAGTTGTTTTGTCGTTTCTCTGAAAAAGGAAACAACTATCTATTGGGAATGCAAAACATGATCGAATACTTGCTTCTGTTATTCCAACTTACCATATAAACCATAACACTAGTTGGAAAATGCTACTTTTGGAAACATGAGACAGTAATTGCAAGTTGCAGCATTCGGGAAATGTGACGAATAAAAGTATCATTAAGCTGGTTAGCTGTTCTTTGCTTGTTGTAGAAACAAGACTTGCAACATGTATAGGAGATGTGATGCATGCAAACAGAATTTTTAAATTTCATAAGCAGTTGCACTCACACTATGCATTTTGGCAAGTATTTCTAATAATTGGACCTTTTATGTACAAAGGTATGCAATGCATTCCTCGTAGTAAATGATATGTATGGACAATGGAGATATTTAAACTATGGCAAGCAGTACAAGAAAATGAAGTTTTCATCATTACAAAGTAAAGAGATTTATATTAAACCATTCTATGAATCTAATTGTAAATAATTCAACCTTTTACTTTCAACCTGAACGATACACAGCTTAAAAATGATAGCAATATGGAATCCATAACAGCTCTATAACAGTGTTTAGGAGAGAAGAATAATCAACAACTCAAAGTGTCATAGTTATGCTACGCATACAAAAGCGTCTTGAGAAACTATTTTTGAAAGAAAGAGAGCTTATTTGATACACTTTGAATGACATGAGGATGATTCCACCCATACCTGGAACCAAAATACTAGCATTCAAAAGGCACTCTACTTAAATGATTCCGTTATAAATAATATAAACTTTGGAGTTATCTCTGATATTATCATATAGGTGGCATTAAATAAATGATGGACGATAGCTTTTCAAGATATCCACAAAGTTATCTTTCATCTTGAAGGACTGGGGAAAGAAGAATTTTGAAGCAAGCTCTTAATGACAATCATTAAGGTTTTCTCAAGTGGTAAAACTTTGGCTATCATTATCATGCATCTCTCGTTTAAGTGGAGTTACGAAGTTAACGTGTCAGTCTTGATTGTCCTTCATCTCTATAAGGAGAAGAGAATAGCATCCTGACTGAGCTTCATCGTCTTACAAGATTGGTTCAATAATTTCGTCAATTATCTGCAATCCATTCTATGAGATTCTTTAGTTGGTTATGAAAAGATATTCTAGTGTAATATTGATGGTGTAAGATATTGACCTGTATTCAAGTACTATATTCGACGATTAGAACCCAATGCTGTACCAATCAAATGTTCAATTGTCTTTATGAGCACTTTTAAAAATATTTAAAGCTTCAAAACAAATATTCCAAAATATTCGAAACAAAACTACATTTAAGACACTTCACAACTCGAGGCTCTCCATCGAATGAATGGTCTATATAGGAATTATAACCAAATTTATCAGACCTTCTGGTATTACTGGCATTAATAACACTGGCTATTCTTGTTGTAAAAGTTGCAGATTTTCAGTGGAGTGATAAGTTTTACATGTTCGAATCCTTCATCGAAAATTATATTATATAACGCCAAGTACATTTTAAATGACTTCATGTCATATTTTATCTCTAAATGAGTGGTAAACTTTTAAGATTATGATTGAAGAACTATCATGGACCATCTCTTCATGGTTTTAACAGCTGAAGCATTTCAACATGCTCCTTCAATAATGGCCTGAGACAAAGAAAATAAGTCAGTTGTATTCAGGAAATGTCTGTTATTTTTAAAAATTCACTTTCTCAAATATATTGTGTCGTAACTATGTCAGTTTGGTAGAAAAGTTTAATGAAGGAGCTTTGGAGGATTCTCGGGAAGACGCGTCGAAAAAGTCGTTTCTAGAAAATCTCTAGGAGGTTGCATTTCCCTATGTAGATTTGCTATAATTGAAGCAGACACCACTAAAAGATAAAAAAAGAAACATTGGATGGGCACTATACTGTTTGTTGTCAGAAGGACGTTCCTATTGAAGGGTATGAAGAAGCATACAGAAGAGTCGGCACGAAAGCGACTAATCTTAATATATTTCTGTGCAGTATTCTAAACATTCCAGCAAGTCAATATCTTGTCGTTGCTGTTGATGAGATAGGTACATTGGAAGCAAAGACAAATAAGTATGATTTTGATATTCATCCCTTTGCTGGTGTTCGGCCCTACAACGACTTTTTCCGTATTATTCGAGAACTATGCAAGCAAGATAATCTCTTCTTTTTAGTTGTTGGCAAAAGTAATGGTTTAAGCATTCAAAACTATGCTACTTCGGTTTCGAGGGTGTTACTGTGATTTATTCCTTTATCTCCATTGGATTCGTTAATATTAAAGAACATCTTGAGAAAAGTCCTACAACATTGCCAAACAGACCTCTGGTTAGTGAATTCGTATGCAGTGCTTCTTTAAGGGTGGAAGAATTGGCTGATGCATTATTGGAATATTCTGGTGGAGTTCCTGGTTTGTTGATAGGTGCAGTGAATTTCCTTTTGAACTGTGTAAAAGAGCGAAAAGAACCTTTGTCGAAAGAGGAGTGTATTGAATTAATGGAAAATAATCATTTTGAAGACTTTTGTAACAAACCTTTTGAAAGTGGATTGTCTATTAGAGACGACAATAAAAGACAGTCGTTGGATATTTTAGTAATAATGACATTGTATCACATACCTTTTACATTAGATAACCGTTTGCCTTCAAGAGCATCTGTCTTTGATATGGCAACGGAGATGGGATCTTATCGATGTCATCTTGATTGGAATACTTGTGAAGTTTTTATTCCAAAGATGTTTATTCGTTATTTTGAGAACTTGCCTAATATTTCCCGTTTAGGCAAGCAACTTCTTAAAACGCTTCGTACAGAACCAGTGGATTATTTTTATAATTCCAAATGTCGTCTTTTTGAAGGACTTGTTGTCATGCAATTACATCGGATCCTATCTTCTAATGTTGGAAATGGGTCATTTGGACAACTTTTTTCTCAGCTATCACCAATATGGAGACAAATGAAATGTACGATGGATTCCGAATCAACTGTATGTTATATGGAGTCTATTCATCATAGTGAGCACTGTCTTTATCAAAACGCAGTCATAATTCTTTTGCAAGTAATGAATGGAAAAAGATTATTCTTGAATCACTGGAGTATGAAAAAATCTATATTACAGCAAATACAGATGTTCCTGATATTTTATTCAAATTGCATAGCGTGGACTTTCAATCGAGCCTTATTGTTGGCTTGTCTGTAAAGGTCGTTGGAAGTCGGAAGGGAGTGAGTTGGTCAGAGATTATTTGATGAAGCAGAAAAATTTCTAGTTCCAGTTCAGCATCAAGTGCTGTCGGAATATTTAAACATTCAATTGTATGCTTATTGTTGTTGGCACAAAATTATCTTCAACAATTGCACGAGAGTTGAATTATGAGAGTCGTTGTTATTCTAGTGGTTCTCTTATTGGTGATACTTTTAAAATACCTCCAAACTGTGAACTTGTTATTCTTTCTCAAAAGGATGTGGAAATGTTTATTGGGAAAGAAATATTGACTGGACTTGGAAGAGCATTCGCCAGGACTGACAAACCGACTTTGGACCTTATTGGGACAGACTTTATGCAGCAAATTTGTAGTTGTTTAATGCTTTAAGCTTCCTTATGATGGTTTCCGTATTTCTCTTGAGATGAAACTTTTCATTTGTTTACCTTGGATGAACCTTTTTGTTCCACTTTTTTGGGAAAACATTGTCGTATATTCGATTATAATATCTCTTTATAGTATTGTTTTGAACAACTCAAGTTTACTTTAATACAATAAACGGTTAACAGAAGATATCGAACATATCCAATTTCCGAACTGGGACTATAAGAAACCACTAGAATAGAAACAGCGTTTAAATGGATCACAGGTTATTTGTTTAAGGAAAAGTAACCCTTGAAAGAGTAACATTCCTCCACATTCAAAGTAGCTAAAGGACAACGGATATAGAGGACGACAACATCTTTATCAGCACTTGATGAAGCTCTGTTTAATTTGAAGGTTAGAGTAGCCCAAGAGGAACAGTTTCAAATTACTATTGCAAGGTGAAAAATCCAGGAGACAGGAAATCCCGGATCGGGCAATACAGTGCAACACTATCTAAGGAAAGAGGACACAGTTTTTATTATCAATGAACAAAAGGCACCATTGTAATTTGTAACTTTTTCCTTTGCGTTAAAATTAGCCTTGGTTTACTATAGATTATCATATCACATTACATACTGTGAAGTTGACGAATTCTGATGAAGACCTTAGGAAACTTCAAGAAATGCTTCCCAATCACTCTTCGTTGTACAAAATAAAGTTTATATGACATAGAAAACATGCACTTGATGTCAATTGAGCCAACTTTGATTGGCGATTACTCAATATCATTATTGAAAATTGAAAAGATTTGACAACGAGAGTCACCTTTTATACTCAGCTTGAAAGATATGAGTTTTGAAATACTAGATTCTAAGAATAATATGGGCTTGTACTATTAAAATCACAAGATTGCAATAAGTAGTCAACATTACTAACTCTTCTAACACGAATAGTGCTACTCAATTGAAAGGCTGAAATTTCGCAAGTCCAAATCAAAGGCGTTAAGCTTAGAGCAAAATGTTTTGAAAGGGTAAAGCACAAAGGTGAGTAATACACTCTCCACTTGAAGAGAAACACAACCCAAACTTTTATTCACTTTAACACAGTAAATAACTGCCGAATAACTTGGGAGTAAAGGTGATGAACACTCTGGAGAGTTTACTTTGAGTAGCTGAGTGTAAAAGTGTACAAAGGCAAGAGTGAAGAAGGAACCTTTATAAGGACAGAATTCATACGCAGATGAGTTAATGAACGAAGGAAGAGAAGAAATGAAGGTTTCTATTTATTCAAAAGGGTTAAACAGAGAGTCAGCAAACATCTAATAATGCAACATAGCTACCCTGTCAAACGATAGTTACAGAGTAGTGAAGACAAGCATTTGACGAAGCTTTTAACAATTTGACTGTCAAAAAGGCGTTCGAAGCTAATTTTTTGGAGGAAGAATAATAAACGAAGCGACTTGAAGGATATTTTACAGAAAAACGCGCTTGGATAAAGTGGAATGCATCGTTCAGAAAGGATCATACAACAGAACTATTTATTGCTGCTCAAGAAGAAGAACTAGTTACTTTTCTAAAGGCATATATAGCACGTTACTTGAGCTTCCATGTCGGAAGCAACCTTGTTTGACTACATTTTATCGAGGTTTATTAGGTTTTATCATAGATAGTTGGTGTCTAAAAGAACAAGGTTGTACCAGTTTGTCTTTCAGAATAGTAAGCTACGTACGAGGCAGGATGTCAACGTTGTTTTATCTATACAATAATCGATGTTATACTGATTGCGGACGCAAGTTATACCGTGTTATCAATCCTTACAAGGACTTTGACAGGAGAGCAGAATTTTAATTAATTACTATCTATATGACGTTTCGTTTCTTGACTCGATCATATAAGTTTAGGGAAGAGTCGTTGGTTTATTTTTGAAAGTTGTGTCTGTAATGTTAACGGATGCGATGTGCATTCAAAAGTTGGTTAATATGGGTTGACCGAATGCAACTGGTGTGGAAGTAACTCTTGCCAATCTTTTCAAACTTTTACAACTGAAAGTCCTGTTGTTTTGCAGTCATATATGTAGCAAGACATCTGCACTTGTTTATATTATGTTTCTGTAGTAACCTAAAGTGTTTGAGATAGGAAAACTCGAATCGAGCAGCACAGTGCAACATTATATAAGTAAAGAGGATATAGTTTTTATTACCATTGTACATGAGGCACCATTGTAAATTGTAACTTTTTCCTCTGCGTTAAAGCCAGGTCTGGTTTATTATGTCTTGTCATAACACTCTCTCAGGTGGAGGTAGATTAATGAAGACCTTGGAAAGTTTCACTGAAAGGCTCCGTAGTCACTCGTCGTTGTAATAAATAAAGACTTGTGACATGTATAACATGTAATTGATGTCATTTGAATCAACATTGCTTGGCAATTACTCTATATTATAGTCGAAAATCCAAAGATTTGACAATGAATTATCGCCTTATATAGTCAAGTTGTAAGATACGACTTTTGAATAATAGACTCCAAGAGTAACATATGGACTTTTATTATTAAATTCAACCAATTGTAGCGAGTAGTCGACAGTACTAACCATTTGAACACGACTGGTTTCATCCAACTGAAAGACTGTGGAGCCACAAGTTTTGGACAAGGGGGAGTAGTACACCTCCACTAGAAGAGAATCACCAGCTAAACTTTTAGTCACTTTGTCACAGTAAGAAACTGCAGAACAACTAGGTGGAAAGTGTGACGACCGCTCTGTAGAGTTTACTTTGAGTAATGGAGAGTAAAAGTGTACAAAGACAAGAAAGAAGAAGGAACGTTTAAAGGGACAGGTTTTAAGACACGATTGAGTTCATAACGAAGGAATAGAAAGGACAAAATTTATTCGTGTATATCAAAGGGTTAGACTATGTTAACTGTCAACTGACAAAGCAACTTGGCGAACCCGTGAAACGATAGTTGCAGAGTAGTTTAGAAAAGCATTTGACGAAGCTTTTTACGACTTACTGTCAAAAAGACGTTTGAAACCAACGTTTTGGAGGAAAGGAAGAAGGAGAGAGACAAGTTGGAGTGCATGTTACAGAAGAACGTGCTTGAATCAAGTGGAGTGCATCTTAAGAAACGATAAGTCAACATTGCTGGTCATTGTTGTTGAAGAAAAAGGTCCAATGACTCTTCAAAAGGATATGGAGTACACAAGTCTTTGTTCTACTTTGAGATGAACCTTGTTTGACGGCAGTTTATTGTGGTTTATTTGGTTTTAATATAGACAGTTGGAGTCGAAGGAAAAAGTGTGTCACACTCGCGTACGAGACAGGATGTTAATCCTGTTTTATTTATAAAATAATAAAAGTTATACTAATTGCGGAAAACAACTGTGCAGTTTTATCACTTCTTACAACAACTTTGACACCTGAACAGAATTTAAATTGATTAGTATGTGTATGGAATCTCGTTCCTTGTCTTGATTGTATAAATTTAGAGAAGTGACGCTGTTTTATATTTGAAAGTTGTGTCTGTGGTGACAACATTTTCTATCTGCTTTCAAAAGTTGGTTGATATGGGTTGACCAACCACTGCTGTGGAGAGCGCATCTTTCTCTAGCATTTACTGAACTGTGACAGCCAAATGTCCTCTTGTTTTTATTGATATATGCGGCAAGACATCCATACTTTTTTATATTATGTTTTTGTAGGAGGCTGTATTGTTTGAGTAACTTTATGATCCCATAAAAGAACCTTTGGGTAACTGAATAGTAGAAGAAGAATAGGATTGGCAGAAGCCAATGGTTAACTTGCTTTGTCAAAGGTGACTAGTATAGGATTATACTCTAATATGAATCATTTTTTGTGTACTATTAAGACAGTCACTTTTCATTTTGTATTAACATGTGTCTTCTTATATAACAATGTCTTTTGAATCCAAGCTTTAATAACAGCTAAACTATTATTTCAATGCGATGAATTTAGGACTATTGATTTGTTGCTATTTCCCATTGCTCATTCCATCCGTATTGATACTAAGAACACTACGTATGCCACTGTCACCATTTCAACATTCTGTTAATTGGAAACAATTGATTCATAAGGAGAAATTTACAATGTATATGAAAGTATAAACAGTTTCATGAGACAGTCGACAACTCAAAATAGTATACTAGAAGAGTCTAATTGAGACAGTTTATACTCAAGAAAACAAGAGGATCGTACTACGAGCAACTTGTATATGCTCAAGAATACTGTTTCAAAACATACGATACAAGCAGGCTAAAAGAAAGTATGAAATTCAGCTAGTCTATCCACAAGAAGGAACGATTTAGGTTACATTCTAAGATGAGTCCTTTTACTTGTCAATTGTTCATTAAACTGTATTTTGTTTTGAATATTTACAATACTATTCTACCTATATCTTATGTTTTATTCAGAAAGAACTACTCTTGATATTTGGTGGTGTTTCCATTAAATTCTACTGTTGACAATGCAGCTTTACTTTAATTGATAGTAAGTTGAAGACATCTTTGAGACAGCAGTGACGTGGCCTCAGTCATTGTGTAGTAAGAAATCTACTGATGGTTGAATCATTCTTGAGATTTCTTGTTAATTTACCTGATCATAATTTCATTACTTTTGTGAGCAGGTATTTGTAGTTTGCAAGTGACAACTTTTCAGTTTGGCTTTGATAAGACAGACGTGACGTCTAAAATAAGAACAAAAGACATTGGAAAGATAACACAAAGAGATATGTGTAATCAGTTAAACTAATTATACTTGTGTATCATAATTTTGTTTTTACGTTCTGATGACTCTATTGTGTATTATTTGGAATGTGAAACAATATAGTGAGAGCTTCCTTGTTGTTAATTGACGCATTGATGTACGACATTCAAAGAATATTACTAATGAGTGCCACTACCTTTGGACTATAGATTCTTGTTCAATAAGAATAGGATAAAAAAACAAAATAATTTTTTCAACAACAAGAGAATGGCATAAAAGTTGTATTATAAGAACAAAGGAGCACTTTCATATTACTGTAAGACTTTTAAATGTCTTGAGAATTGATTTGGAAGTTGAACGATGATCTGAAACACTGATGAGTGTTGATTCATGAAACATCTTTACTAGGACAGAAGTTAGAATCATTGACGTTCACATGGAACATGAATATAGATATTGTTTACTATGACCGCCTTGAAACATCTTTTATGACGATTAGGATACTGTAAGTTGTAATTTAGTACTCTGAACCATATCTTTTGCGTAATTATTATTGGTAGAATCAAATCCAACCTGGACCGACGACAACAAAGTGGACAGAGGATGCTTACGTCTACTTGTTACACAACTTTTTTTTGTATCGGTTTTGAACGGCCTCATTGTTTTGTTTATCAGAAACAATTGAAGATTCATTGGTCCTACTTAATATCCAATAATTGACTTTCTTTCTACTGACCTTTGTGTAACTAGTTCTTTAAACAATTTACATAGCGCTTCTATCATCAAAATATGATTAAACTGTTAATATACAAACGAAGAAGCGAGTTAATAGATGATACTTGCTTTCAGAAACAAGCCTTAAATTGGATATATTCTAACATCAACATGTAACTAAATAAAAGTTAGGATTATTTCCGAACGTTACAGAAGAGACGTTGTCAGACCGTAAGGTATATTGTTGATTTCGTCTAACGACAAATGGTTTGAATGATTTGAAGTAATTTATAGCATAGAGCACTCCAAAAGCGGATTGAAAGGAATGAACTGCGATTGTAGCAAAGTAGCCTTTGAACATACAAGTCAGAACATCATCGAGTTCTGTTGCAAAGTGTATATATCTGTTGTATGCTTAGAATTCTAAAATGTTTCATTTTGCTACCAGTGTTTATATGGAGTCAGAAAGGAACACTCAATATTACGAGAATTCTAACTTCAATGTCACTAAAAATAGTTACATCTGTAACCATCTTTTTCAAATACACGTAATACTAGTATATATTAATATTACCTTATTGTGATCAAATATCTTCAAAAGGCATAGAGAAATCAAATATTTAATGGAGAGGCTGTAGACAAGTAAGAATAGCTAACTGTAGACTGGGTATGGTGAAACTGCATTCATTGTGAATATGGCAATAAATTATGCCTTTAACCTATTGTAACTTTCTTCAATACTCAAGCTATATGCTACTACTATTTGTGTAGATATCAACAACATTTTTCTCACCATATTGTTAGTTGTGGTTGGTATTAACAGATGTACCGCACGCTCAAATATGAAAAACATTGTGTTCTGAACCTCAATTGCAGAATCGAGACTAGTTCACATTAAGAAACAAGTATAGAAAGCATGTCGTGAAACTACACTTCAAGGACACCTTTAAAGGTATTGAAGCTAAATTAAGCATAGAGAGAGAAACGAACGTCTCAAATAATATTACTGTAGAAGAGACAACCATATAAAAGCGTGTCGATAATATTTGTAGTTTATCACTCTGGACTATATGTTTTCCAGCTTTATTATTTGTCTAATCATATCGCATGTTGACAAACGATACCGAAAGGTTCCAGAACACTTACTTTTCATTGTTGAATTACTTTTTATCATCTATGTTGAACAGAGACGGATATTAGGAAAACATTTTCTCATTTTTACACAAATTGCCTCAAAAATATTAGGTAGTGTATTGTGTTGCAATGTAGCTCAGTAGAGAAATAACTTCCCAATGGTAGCAGCTTTTATTTCGTCGTTGGAAACTTGCTTGTTCGTTTTGATAAAATCAATCAAGTAACATTAGCTAACATTTAACTGGTAATGAACGACTTGTACATTTGCCTTGAAAACCAAAATTTAGAATGCTATGTACTATAACATGACCTGATAACTGCATAAAAGTTGACACTGTTCCTGAACGTCAAAGAAGACAGATTGTTAAGCAATAAGACAAATATTTCATTTGGTCTGACAACGGATGCTTTGATTGTTTTAAAGTAATTATCAGCAAAGAAAACTTTAGTGGTTGGTTAAAAGAATGAATTGCTAATGTAGCAAAGTAGTCTTACAAACAAGTAAGTCACAATTCGATTGATTTCTGTTGCAACACGTGTCATTTTGTTACAGATTCTACGTGAATTCAAAATGGAACTCTCTTCAATAGCATAGTTCAACCTTGAGTGTTAGGAAGATTACATCGATTAATAACCATGGTTAACAAATAAACCCAAAATTTGAATACTATAATGTTACATTATTGTAATCAACTATTTTGCAAATGACCTTGCAAAAATAATTGACAAAAATACTGTAGGTGTCCAACGGTAGCTAACATCAGGTACTGTGTGGGGTTTAGTTAACTTACACGGGTATTGGCAGCAATGCATCTTCTCTGTAGCGATAATTTTTCTGCATTCTACCAAACATTTTACTATGTTACATCAAACACCAACATTAATCGATGAAGACATATTGCTGTCATTGGTTTCAGTGACCGACATTCTTGGTCTGCCCATCCTAAAAAACAATACAGTCTCGACGTAAAATGTACAAGTGTAAAAAAAAAATCGTACTGAAAAATAAAAAGTCGTCACATGAAAAACTGATATTACAGCACAAAGCTACTGTTTCCAAAATAATTGGTTTCATAAAAAATCAGTAGAAACATACGCGATAAAAAAGAGAAACGTAAGATATAAGAACAAAAAAGTTAATGTTCATTTATTCAAAAGGCTCAACGAAAGTGACTCAAATAAACAAAATAAAAATGAGCATACAAAATGACGAGTTTTAGATAAAAATAACAAGCCACAGATTAAAATGCAATAACAACTCTATCGACACTATAAAACATATATAAAGATAAAACAAAATTAAAAATGGCAGAATTACAAAGAAATAAACATAAATTAAAAAAATAAATAAAACAAATAAAAAAATAACGAACATTAAAAAAAATATAAACAAAGAAAATTTATAAATAAAATAATTTTTTATGGGAAAAAAAAATTCAAAGTCTCATTTAAAACATTTTAATTACAATAAAAGAAAAAAGTTGTGAAAGTATAAAAGTGAACTTGCTCTTGAAATATGATTAAAAGTTCATTGTTAATTTACGTAATATAAAGATCGTGTTAGTTAATGAAAATTTATTAGATTTTATTAAGTTTTATTAAATTTTATTAAGTTTTATTAAGTTTATTAGGGTTTATTAAGTTTATTAGGGTTTATTAGGGTTTATTAGGGTTTATTAGGGTTTATTAGGTTTATTAGGGTTTATTTAGGGTTTATTAGGGTTTATTAGGGTTTATTAGGGTTTATTAGGGTTTATTTAGGGTTTATTAGGGTTTATTAGGGTTTATTAGGGTTTATTAGGGTTTATTAGGGTTTATTAGGGTTTAGGGTTTATTAGGGTTTATTAGGGTTTATTAGGGTTTATTAGGTTTATTAGGTTTATTAGGTTTATTTAGGGTTTATTAGGGTTTATTAGGGTTTATTAGGGTTTATTAGGGTTTATTTAGGGTTTATTATTTATTAGGGTTTATTAGGGTTTATTAGGGTTTATTAGGGTTTATTTTAGGGTTTATTAGGGTTTATTAGGGTTTATTAGGGTTTATTAGGGTTTATTTAGGGTTTATTTAGGGTTTATTAGGGTTTATTTAGGGTTTATTAAGGGTTTATTAGGGTTTATTATTAGGGTTTTATTAGGGTTTATTAGGGT
>SDGA01000065.1:0-140857 GCA_006232345.1 Galdieria phlegrea
ACTAGAAATATAAATGGACCAAGATGAAGCATTAAATATTTTAAGAGCTTTGCAAAAGCCAAAAAGATAACAAGTAAGTTGGTGCCTTTTTATGGATGATATGTTATTGAATCGAGTTGTAAAGATACTGTGTGGACTGTGGAGCTCGTAATCCTCAATGGGCTACAGTAACTTATGGAACTTTTATTTGTTTGGAATGTTCAGGTATGTTTGAAGAAGCTTGTATTTGGTATTTCTTAGGCATTGTGTTGGATAGGAAAACATCGTTCTCTTGGTGTACATATATCTTTTGTGAGAAGCATTGGTATGGATCGATGGAAACCACAAGAAATTAAGAAAATGCAAATGGGAGGAAACGCTGCTTTTATCGCCTTTTTGAAGAAACACAATATCTCTCTTGCTTTACCAATAACTGAAAAATATCAAACACCAGCAGCAAAGTTGTATGCTGAACAACTACGACGTCAAGTATCGATTGCCATGACCGAAGAACGAAATGAGGAACTTGTCCAGAGTAGAAGCAAAAATGACCAAACATCTATCAATCAAAGTTTGAGAGACGAAAAGGAGGAAAAGAAGAAAGATTGGATGAGCAGAAATGATGTATCGGACTATGGTTTGCAACAAGACCAAGAGAAAGGAACAAGTCGTACAAAGACTGTTAGACAGAAACATACAAGTGCTTCTTTATATACCAATCAAACAAAGAATAACAGTGCCAATTATTCTCAAGTCTCGTTGAATATGTCAACAAACATGTCTGGTTTATCGAATACTACCAATTACCATCCTTACGAGAATAAAGCATCGACCAAGACAACTACACTGGAATGGGACAGCTTAGGAAATGTCGTATTGGACAAAATGTCGTCTCTTTCTCAACAAGCGAAAAGGAGTGAATTGGTGAATCAAGCAAAAGAGCAAACCTTAAAAGCAGTTTCCAATGTCCATTCTTGGCTTTATCATTTCTCAAATCGTGTTTCTGAAGTTGGAAATTTTTATTCTCATTCAGATGATGTGAGAGAAGGTTTGTTACATGGGATATCTCACTTGAAAGTAAGAGAAGCGTCAAGTGAAATGCATGAAAAAGAGGATAATCATTCAGAGTGGCAGGATATTCAACGGAATACAATGATGAAACAAAGCAATGTAATTTCTCGACATCAAAGTGTCAGTCATAATAACAATTCATTTCCTATGTCTCAGAAAGGACAACAAGAAAACTTTTCCAACGAAGAATGGGAATGGCCTAATGAATAGAAAAAGACATTAAAATAATATTTCTAATTTTAGAAATTTGTTCTCATAGGAAAATATCAATCCGGCAATAATTTGTTTTCTTTGGCAGATTGTTGCCACCGTTACATGATTGTTTGATACGCAACTGTTAACCTCCTCTAGTGAACTAACAAGAGAAAGATGGACCGTTTAACCGAACTAAGAAATATGGTATCTCCTGCCAATGGTAATGAAGAGAGTGACCAAGATATTATACAGACAGCTTCTCGAATGTTGCGTGGTGATTTTGAAGAAAGAGGTAAGTACCGTTGGTACACATGATTCCTATGAAACATATGTGAAGACTATGCAACAGATGAAAATGAAAGGCTTAGACAAGACGAAGAAAAGAAAAATATATTTGATGAAATGGAAGAAGGTCTAGCGAATATGCAACATAAACTTTTCTCTCCCTTTTCCAAACGCAAACAAGAACAAGAGGTAGCACAAACTGGCCATTAATAGTGCCTTTATCAAAAGTTTTCTTTATTTGTTTGGTGACCTTAGGATTTGGAACGTGGAATCAATAGAGACGCAGACCATCGACAAGGAGAAAGTAATACTTTAACCTCTTTTTATGAGGATGTGGATTCTGTAAAAGCACTCGTTGAAAAACTGAAATTACAAACCAAACAGTTGCTCAAAAGCATAGGTTAGAATTCTATTGTTTCTTTTTTGATGGCAAGAAAATAATGAAACGACTTGTTCATAGAGCTGCTTTGGAAGACCCCACAAGTGCGTCGAAAAGAGAAGAAGAACTCATGACAGAAACATCATTGGCAAGAGAACTAGCTGTTGGTATCAAGCGGCGATTAAATGCAATGAAGGTACAGAAAGAAAGGTTGTTAAATAAGGTAACCGTGTTTTTGTTAAATCTTTTCATGTAGGAGTTGCAAGCCAAAGTGGAGAGAGAAAAAGGCCAAGGCTGTGCAGAAGCACGTATTATTGCAGGTATGTAATTAAGCTTTTTTTGAGTGTTGTGTATTGAATAATACTTTTTTGTTATGAAAAGGAACACAAGGAGCATTAGCCAAACGTTTTATGAATGCGATGCGAGAATTTCAAAATGTTCAAGAAGAATGTGAAAATGATATGAAAGAACAGGTATGTCTTGTACACTTGTGATTTTTATCACTTTAGTACTAAACAGAATGAAAATAGGCTGAGAGACAATTGAAAATATCAATCCGAAGATATCCAAAGCAGAAATAGACACTGTATTGGATGCTACAGGTTCTGGTGGAAATGCAGGTTCAGAAATATTGAGACAACAGGTAAGTTATATGATTATACAACAGGAAAGATGAAATCTGAGATGATTAGATGTTGATGGCTCGTGATGGAGACTACAATTCCATTCGTTTAGTGATGGAAGATGTTGAAGAACGAACTCGTGCCATGCGTCAATTGGGAAGAGAACATTCAAGAACTTAGACAAATGTTTATAGATATGAGTGTGTTGGTTGAAGCACAAGGAGAAACCATTGATCAAATTGAAAGCAATGTGAGTAGTGCCAAGGCAAGTACAAAGACTGCAGTTTCCCAATTAAGAGGTGCTCGGAAACATCAGAAAAGGTAATGTACCCAATTTGTGAAACATATTATTTCTATTTTTATTGCTAATTCTGTTGCTTGTTTGTATCTTCTCAAAATAGATATTATCGATTGTTATTTTGTCTATTCTGTTGTTTGATAATTTTATTGATTGCTATACTTGTTCCCATTGGAGTAGCTGTCATTCGACCGAATAATGGCGGATAATCAGTTAAGCACGAGTTGTTGGCATTTATACACAGATAGTCATGTACTACAAGTTGAAATGATTGGGTTTTGTTCAATTCACAAGAACTGAAAAAGATTACACTGAAATGATATGTATATTCTCAAGTCATAAAATTGGTATGGATTATCATTCGTTGTATCATTGCTTTGACCCATACAATATACCAAAACAATAGCAATATGGTCATGAGTTGTCTTTAGTACCTTGTTGTTGCATACGCAAAATATGAAACAGATGACGTTCTTTCATCATATCTTCAAAAGACTTGCCACGATTCAAAGTCTAATGGTGTTCACTTAGCAACGGAGTCTTTCTTGACACTTACTCGATACCTTCCACCAACTATCTCCAAACAATATTGCGATACCTACTGAACCTAATAGAGCCAAGCCCAATATCTGAAACCCAAGTGTATCAAATAAACGAGGCGCTCTTTTCATATACGCAGACTGTTCTTAAAAAAGAGCCATCCATTAACCTTTAAGGTTCAAGCTTACCTAGCAGTATAATTTCGACTTGTATTGGTAGCAAAGCCTCCATAATCTTGTGAATATAATGATGATGTGGTCCATATGAGGCAGTTTTGGTTCTTGTGCTTTCTTTCCTTTTCTTGTTCTGGCGAGTTGTTGATTCACTGAAACCAGTTGCACGTTGTTCTCTCAACTCATCATATGCATCTTTAACCTACAATAACAAAGCAACATTAAAACATACTAAATAACAACTGGTACTAGGAAGTATTTCTTCCGACTTACCCTTTTAAAAGCTAGTTCTGCTTCTTCTCGATGACCAGGGTTCCTATCAGGATGGTGTCTACATAAGCAGACAAAAAAGTTTAATGTTTATTTAACCCAAAGAAACAAAAGGTTTGTTTTTACTTGAAAGCCAAGTCTCGGAAACGCTTACGTATTTCCTGGTCTGTGGCAAAGGTTGAAAGACCTAGAACTTGATAAGGATTCTCATCCATGTCAAATGGAAATGACAAGACTATGACAGAAAGTAGAAAACATACCATTGAAAAGAAATAACATCTCATGTCTTGCAACCTTTTTCAAATATAATGTCTTTTTTTATTTACTTATTGTTTCCACTTTCCTTTGTCATTTGGTATGATGTTGCATCTTGGGGTTTTATCCATTGCAGTTTATTGGGATCAGAAACAATCTCTAAGCATGTCGCATTGGAAAGATGCAGGTTTCGTCTTGTCGTCCAGTTTTCCATTGGTACAAAATACCAGAATACCGCTTATATCCAGCAAGATATATTATTGTAAACATTTGAAAGAAAACTCTCGGAGTAACTTGGTAAGTCTTTTGAATAGAATTGTTCAGCTATTTCACAGTACAACAAGTCAGCAAGGCATGGTACTAGAATTCATACTCTTGTCCAACGACCTTCTCTCCAATGTTGTTCTGAGAGGAATAATAATGTAGAAAGTTCTTCTACTAGTAGTCAAATCGCCAAGTTTGCTTCTCAAAGGGCCTATTTAACTTGTTCCCTTGAAGACTTTACCATAGAAGAAGTGAACAACCTTTTCGAGTGGGCAGGAAAAGAAAGAATACAACCTGATGGTATGCGAGTTGCTTTGGGAAAACTCACTGGTTGTAGTAGCTGCACGTCTTTTATCGGACAATACACTTGTTGGTTTTGCTAGAGCAATCACTGACTGGGCTTATAATGCAACAATAGTGGAAGTGGTCACAGATAGGAGACTACCCAAACCTGTCAGTTTTTCTTCTATCTATTCTTTATATTTACATCAGTACTTATTATACTCTACAGGAAATTGTAAAACGAAATATGGTGGAACGACTCATTAAAGAAGCTCGAACCCGTTTGAAAGATTGTAGCATTGCGTTGATTGCACCAGAAGAAGATACCAATATTTATACACAGATGGATTTTGAAGTGAATCCCAGAGGTATAAGGATGATGGCCATGGGACCAGAAGATGAATAAAGAGTAAAGAATGAATAATTTCTAGTCCTTGCCAATAGTCATCACCTGCAATGCTTTTTTTTTACCAAAGGAAATTGAAGTAAACGTAGCCAATCCCAAAAGGAAATTCATTTAGGCGCCAAACATTTCAAATTCATTTCCAACGTGTCTGTTTGTTTGTCTCTTTTGCAAGGGATTGACAGCCACCTCATTCGACTAGGAGTGAACAACTCATAGCAACTTTTTACGCGCATACCACATTGTTTTTTCATTTGAGCCTGAAATTCTCCTACTGTTAAAGGTAATTAAACAAAGAATATCTTGTGACCAAGTCAGTTATATTGATTCCATATGTTCTTCTTCTGTTATAGGTATCACTAATAGATATGCGTGAGATTGTACATCTACAAGCTGGACAGTGTGGAAACCAAATTGGAAGCAAGTTTTGGGAAGTCATATCAGACGAACATGGACTTTCTCCTGATGGTTTCTATGTTGGAGACACCAACTCCCAACTAGACCGTATCAACGTCTATTATTCTGAAGCTTCTGATAAACGCTATGTTCCTCGTGCAGTTCTTGTTGATTTGGAACCAGGTACCATAGATGCTGTTAAAAGTAGTAAACTAGGGAAAATGTTTCGTCCTGATAACTATATCTGTGGACAAAGTGGTGCAGGAAACAACTGGGCCAAAGGACACTATACTGAAGGTGCTGAGTTGGTTGATACAGTCCTAGATGTTCTTCGCAAGGAGGCTGAAGCTTGTGAATGCTTACAAGGCTTTCAAGTAACCCATTCCTTAGGTGGAGGTACAGGATCAGGAATGGGAACACTCTTAATATCTAAAATAAGAGAAGAATATCCAGATAGAATGATGGGAACTTATTCGGTGTTACCATCTCCAAAAGTGTCAGATACAGTAGTAGAACCTTACAATTGCATCTTATCTGTTCATCAACTGGTTGAAAATGGCGATGAAGTATTTTGCATCGATAATGAAGCCCTTTATAACATCTGTTCCAACACTCTGAAGAAAAACAATCCATCTTACCATGATCTTAATCAATTGTAACTCAGTCATGTCAGGCATTACTTGCTCGCTTCGTTTTCCGGGACAGCTGAATGCCGATTTGCGTAAACTTGCAACCAACTTGATTCCATTCCCTCGTCTGCACTTTTTCATGATTGGATTTGCTCCGTTAGCAGCTCCTGGTACACAACAGTATAAATCAAGCACTGTTGCTGACTTGTGCCAACAAATATTCGATGCTCGTAATATGATGGCGGCATGTGATCCACGACATGGAAGATATCTTACTGCAGCTGCATATTTCCGTGGAAAAGTTCCTACCAATGAAATTGATGATCAGCTGATGAGTGTTCAAAACAAGAATGCTGCCTCCTTTGTTGAATGGATTCCCAATAATATCAAGAGTTCTCTTTGTGACATTCCTCCAAAGGGAATGCAGCGCTCCGCTACTTTTATTGGCAACTCTACGGCTATTCAAGAATTATTTAAACGTGTTGGTGAACAATTTGCTGCTATGTTTCGTCGCAAAGCATTTCTTCATTGGTATATACTGGTGAAGGTATGGATGAAATGGAATTTACGGAAGCAGAAAGCAATATGAATGACTTGGTGTCTGAATATCAACAATATCAAGAAGCCACTATTGATGATGACTTTGGTGATGATGGTGAAGAGTATTAAATATGAGTGTGAATGATGGAAATGCGTGGCATTTCAGGGTGCCCAACATTAAAGCTATTTCAATAAATATGATTGTGCTTGTCACTTCAAGCATTTAAATTCCATATTATGCCAGTCGCATTCCAAAACTCTAGATAGAATACCAGGTAATGCTTGTGGACATTACTAATAGCACCAATTTTTCACAGACTGGGATCTATAAAGTCTGGTATGATTGAAGCACACCAAGAACTTGAAAGACTGTACTGTACGAAAAGTTCAATTAATAGGAAATCGACTAAGAGATGGGTATGAAACCAAAAGAAAGCAAAGACTCTATTTGCCAAAGTTTGTTGGCAGACTGACCGGACACTTTAGTCGACCTGGTGGTCTAGAAGACTTTTGGTGGGGGCACTATAAAAGACGATTATGGAACCAATTTATAGCTCAATTTTGGATTTTAGGTTGCAACGCTGTTTTTGGCGCACTGTTTTCTTTTGGTGTTTAGCAAATTTATTATAAGAAATTATGCAGATATTTGTGAAGACGCTTACCGGGAAGACTATTACTTTGGAAGTTGAACCCTCAGACACTATTGAGAACGTCAAGTCTAAGATACAAGACAAGGAAGGTATTCCCCAGACCAACAACGTCTTATTTTGCAGGTAAACAACTTGAAGACGGAAGAACCTTGTCAGACTATAATATTCAGAAAGAGTCAACCTTGCACTTGGTACTTCGTTTGAGGGGTGGTATGCAGATATTTGTGAAGACGCTTACCGGGAAGACTATTACTTTGGAAGTTGAACCCTCAGACACTATTGAGAACGTCAAGTCTAAGATACAAGACAAGGAAGGTATTCCTCCAGACCAACAACGTCTTATTTTTGCAGGTAAACAACTTGAAGACGGAAGAACCTTGTCAGACTATAATATTCAGAAAGAGTCAACCTTGCACTTGGTACTTCGTTTGAGGGGTGGTATGCAGATATTTGTGAAGACGCTTACCGGGAAGACTATTACTTTGGAAGTTGAACCCTCAGACACTATTGAGAACGTCAAGTCTAAGATACAAGACAAGGAAGGTATTCCCCCAGACCAACAACGTCTTATTTTTGCAGGTAAACAACTTGAAGACGGAAGAACCTTGTCAGACTATAATATTCAGAAAGAGTCAACCTTGCACTTGGTACTTCGTTTGAGAGGTGGCAATTAAAAAATTGTTCGTGTTTTGTCAAGTTTGTGTCTTTCCAGTTTGAGTGATCACAATAAAGTTTGTTGAATAAACAGTTCATGTTTGTTGATTCGCGTTTGTTGAATTTTTAATCTTGTAGTGTGTTGACTTGAAAATCATGAGGCAAGGCTTCAACTTTAATTATGTAGAAAGAAACAGAAAACTTGAGGATAGGTTTGTTCAGTTGATATTTAGAGACTGTGCTTATACTTTGGTTGGAAATAGTGGATATAAAGCGCCTTCAGTAAGAAAGACTGGAACCACTATTGTCGGTGTTGTTTTTCGAGATGGCGTTGTTCTAGGTGCGGACACTCGGTATGTGTAGAGTTTCCGTATAACTATAATTATTAACCATCATTCAGAGCGACATCAGATACAACTGTATTTGATAAAAATTGTGAAAAGATACACTACATTACGCCCAATATTTACTGCTGTGGAGCTGGAACTGCAGCAGATACTGAAAATACCACAGCTTTGGTTTCTTCTCAACTAGAGTTGCATCGATTAAACTCTGTAAGAAGTAGTTACAAACACTCAACTGTCGAATAACGCAACTTTGGTAAGGGACGAGAGTCTCGAGTGGTCACTGCCCTTACGTTATTAAAACGTATGCTTTTCCGATATCAAGGCCATGTTTCGGCTGCTCTTGTTTTAGGAGGTGTAGACTTTTATGGGCCGCACCTATACACTGTGTACCCGCATGGTTCTACTGATCGGTTACCGTAAGTTGTTCCGAAATTTTTTTAGATTATTTTCTAAGACTTTGCAGTTTTGTGACGATGGGCTCTGGTTCTTTAGCAGCAATGTCAGTCTTTGAATCAAATTATCAGGATGATATGACTAGAGAGGATGCTATGAAGTTGGTACATGAGGCTATTTCAGCAGGGATATTCAATGACTTGGGCTCTGGTGTATGTAACGAATGCTCTTTTGTTGATTCTTGTATTCATTGTATGCCTAGGGCAATGTTGATCTTTGTGTCATCACTAGAGGAAATACGGAATATCTTCGAGGATATGCCAAAGAGAATGAAAGAAAATTCCGAAAGCCACAAGGATATTCATTCCCTATTGGGACAACGGTAAAGTGTTTGATTGGTTTGGTTGGAAATGCATGCTAAAGAATAGTTGTTCATAGAGTGTACTTTCTTCGATATTTGAGAAATCAACGATGCAAACTCCTTTTGTTTCTGATCCTGAAAACATGTCAATGGTAGTGGATTAAATGTAAAATGTAATACATTTAGGTATTGTGTCCTCTGAATATGGACCTATTCTCGGTTGTTGGTTTGATATAAATGAATAGCAATAAATACTATAAAAATAAATATCTGAATGGTTTGGAAGGCGCCACAAATTTACAATGGTCCTCATCATGATAAATAAATCCTGGCAACTCTGTAAGCAAATTTTCAATACTAACAAAGGCCTAAAGCCAAGTGAAGAACATCTTGAGGGTTCGGAAGATATGATGCCGTGCCCGCCAAAAAATGGAAGAATGATTGATTGCTTAATGAATGACGAGACCATCAAAGAGCTCGTCCATGGGCACAAGGCATTTCATTATATAACATTACAGTTGTAAACATTAAACACAAGTACGCTAATGGATAGGATTATAAAGAATGCAAAGTCTTCTGGTGAACCCATATCTCAAAGCACTGCAGATTCAACTCTGCAAAACCCGGTTTCTAGTGCCCCTCAGAGTGAACGTGAGCACGCACGAGATATAAACAGTTTCACGGAACAGCTTTCATCATGGAATGAAAGAGAAAATCTGCAAGAGATGGAGACAAGTGGAAACTTGGTAAGCTAGAGTTTACGTATTTGCAGTAAAAAGCAAACTCAAGTTCTGTTTTCGACCTCTTCAGCGATCTGACACGTTACACTTATTTGACGATATCACTAACCGAGACAAAAATATACAATATTTTACTTCACAAGGGACTATTAGAGATACGAGGCCGTCCAGCGGTGATGAGTTGCACTTGTCCAGAAGCTTTGGCGAGCTTCATGTCGATTCAACGATATTACCGGAGACTATGGCATCATATTCCACTTTAATTGGGAATGAACAATTATATGAAGCTTATAATCTTCTTCATTCGCTAGCTCAGGATTTTCACAAACCATTTGATGCTCCTGCAGTGTTGGTCATTGGTAAGATAAGCACGAGCTTCTAATAATCCATTTCATGAAATGATAAGGACAACAAACGGATGGAAAAAGTGCACTAATTGAAGCACTGATGGGTTTTCAGTTTAATTATGTTGGTGGTGGTATAAAGACTCGAAGACCCATCACATTACACATGCAATATAACGGTCGTTGTTCACAGCCAGTTTGTTTTCTTACTACAGAATATGGTGAAGAGCATAAAACATTGGAAGAAATTCAGGCAAGTTTTACATGGATCATTTTTATTTTCCATGCTATTGGAAGCACAATATAAGTATTGAATATCACCTTTGTAGTCATATATTGAAATGGAAAACAAACGTTTGGAATGCAACCCACTGCACCATTTTGACTCGAGAGAAATTATTCTTAGAATAGAATATAAATATTGTCCAAATTTAACTATCATTGATACTCCGGTAATACTTTTCTTATCCAAGTCTAGTTGAAAAACACAAGATGGATTAATTCAAAGTATGTTAGGGACTACTCAGTGTTTTACCTTGTGCAAAGAAGCCCACTCCAGAACAGCAAGCATTCGCACAAGCGGCGAAAGAAGTTGAAGAATTGGTACTATCGAAAATGCAACGTCAAGAATATATTATTTTATGTGTTGAAGATGTAGTGGATTGGAGTCATGCCACCACCAGATGTTTGGTCCTAAATGTTTGTTTTTCTATTCATTATTACACAGAGCATTGTATTTTAAAAGAGCAATTGCACTAGGTTGATCCTGACCTGCAACGGACTGTTCTTGTAAATACCAAATTGGATACGAAATTGCCACAATTTGCTGACTCCAATGACTTGGAAGGTTTTCTTACTGCCAAGCCCATCACAGATTTGCATCCCAATCTTTTAGGTGGCCCTTTCTTTACTGCTGTACCATCAGGACGTGTTGGTCATTCAACCAACTGTATGTTTAGTGACAATGAAGAATTTCGTGAAGTATGCATGCAATATTCATTCAGTACGTATAGAATTCATATGATTGATTCTTCTTCTTCTTTTAGGCATTGTTGAAACAAGAACTTTCCGATAGATCTTATATAGAATTGAAGCTTGGTCATGCTCTTGATGACACAATCATTCATCATCTGGGTGTCAGTGAACTTCGGAAATTTCTAGAAGAGTTATTACGAGCTCGCTATATGCAAAGTGTTCCTGCCATTGTACCCTTATTACAAGCAGAATTCCGACGTGTGGATAACAATTTACAGCAAACAACTGACGACCTTAATAACTTGTCCATGGAATGTTTGAAATGCAAGGCAAGAAGACATAAATTGTATTGTGACAAGGAATGATATCTGCTAGGTGAAAGACTATCAAGAACATCTATTATATCAGTTACAGCAAATTCTAAAAGGAAATATTCGAGCACCACCTGCAGTTTGGGGAGAAACCATTTTGGAAGAACGTCTACGTGGTAGTTGTTATTCGGATGTGGTTTTCAATGCGGATAAAAGTAGGACCGGTTCACAAACACTTGATTATCCTCAACTAGAAGATGGCAATATTCGACTGTATGGAGGTGCACAATATCGTCGGGCATTGGAAGAATTTCGTGTTGTTGTGAATGAAATAGAATGTCCTTGTATGACGAGAGAAGAGATTGCCAACTGCATTGGTATTGATGATATTCATGATGGTGTGAATTATTTTCGAGCTGCATGTTCCATTGCCGTAGAGAAGGCAAGAGAATCTTTTGAACCCATAACAGAGAGACTAAGTATAAGATGTGGTCATATTATGAAAAGGTAAAGAAAATATTTCATTGATTTCTTATTAGTCTGTATTTATTCACTCTGATGCAATGCTTAGAATATTTCTCATTGGTGAATATATTTTTGAAAAAAACATGCGCAAACAATTGATGCAAGTTATGGAAGAAATTTCTACAAGTTTATGGAATCTATTTACAATCGATTTATTGAAGAATGTTTGCAAGATGTCCAGAAACGATGTCAAGATGATTTGAAAAGTCTAACTCGTTTTGTTAGTTGGAATCTTTCTCAACCCACAGAGCACGGTCTCAAACAGTAAGAACGAGGTTATTGGAAATGAGATGTCACTGTTTTTATTTAGAAGCATAGATTGGCAACTGCATTTTATGAACAAGGTAAACTCGAGTCCAATGGAATATCTACTCTTTGGAGTCTCGGTCGGGTGCAAAATAACAGTTCCAACAAGAAACATGGTAGAGACCAGATATCTCCTTTGGTATGTTTTTATTTGTAATGACCACCCCAATGGATTGCTTAACAACGATGGAAAATATATCTATATTAGGTATCTTTTGAACAATTATTTCCCTTTTTACAAGAAACATTATGGAACCGAAAAGTGACTCCCATCATTGAAAATCTTGTACATACACTAGTCTCTATATAATGGATACATGGAGAGACTATTTTGTAAAAAGTGTCGAGTTAAAGTTCAACTGTTACTTTCTTATGCCGATCATGGAGGATTTTGCCTATTACATGCGACAGGAAACCGAAAAACTGTATCAAAATGACTCTCTATTCCATGAGGTAATGGTCCCATCATTCTATACGTTTTCTAGAGAATTAAAAATGATACACTACTTGTTCATGCACTAGATATTTGATGTTGCAGCTATTCGTTCGTCCTTGATAAAAAGAAAAGAAGAATTATTGAGAGAACGGCGACGAGTCGAACATCTCCAAGAAAAGTTCCATGCGATCCATTTGCAGTTGAGCAGTTTTCAACCACGAGAACATCATCTTTTGGCTAGTTCTTCTTATACCGGTCTTCCTGCTTCTTTCTCCAAATGTAAAAACATCACAAGCCAATCTCAAGCAAAAAACATGTTCGGAAACATTAAATGGATACGAAGATAAACACTGGGTAATTGTTTAGTACTAGAGACAATTGGTTTTCGGGAAAAATAAAAGGGAAAATGAATATTACTGTTGGAGTATGCATCAAAACAATACTGTTCATGAAAGAAACACGTTGCTGTTTGAAACATCTGAATATAAAGAGACGCCAAAAAACAACAGATAACGTATTCACTTGCCATATCGTTCTCTGTCTTTTAACTATTTAGTCTCCATAGTACACAAGAAAAAAATGCAAAACACAGGATTTTGGCGCCATTTTTAAAGACCATATGTTGCCTTTGAGAAATCTTTCGTTCAAGTAGCAAAGCAATTCTACAAGGCGCTTACTAGTCATTCTCCTCTGAACAGAACGCAAAAAACACAGGCAGTCCATCGAACATTAAATGACAAAAACAGATGAACTTGTACTACCTCTTGTACCTGGTATTTCCAACATGAAAAGCGAGCCTCCTTGATATTTCCATTCATTAGAGGACTGGGTCTCCCGAAGAGACGTGACAAATAAAATGTCGAGATGTGGTCCTCCAAAGCAAACTGATGTTGGATACTTACATCCAACTGAAATACGTAGCAATTCTTTTCCAGTGGTCGGATCCAGTTGCAATATACTACCTGAACCGGGTAAGGCAACCCACAATTTGTCTTGAACATCCGAGCATAAACCATCAAAAACTGTGAAATTGTCTCCATCTTCTCTGGTTAATGTTGCCACTGATTGTTTCTTTCAGTATCAATGGTACCCATACCAATATCAAAGGGATAACAAGAAATTTCAAGTTTTCCAGAGTCAATATAAAACAGGTTGCGATGGTCACCACTCCATGTTAAACCATTACTGCAAGATATCTCTGATAATAATACTGTGGATTTCACAAGTGCATCCTCTTCCGCACTAGATTCCTTGATATTCGACTGACTTGCGCAATGCCTACGAGAACTATCAAAACGATAAAATTGCCCCTTTGCTTCGACCTGACTTGTTCTTTCTCTCCACTGATAATCCATAGTTCCAGCAAAAAGACGACCACTACCGTCACACTTGCCATCATTGAAGCGGACTATTGAAGAAAGCGACGGATCCAACTTCCAAACGCACTGCTCTTGAAGCCCTAATTGATTATCTTCTTCCCGATCAAATAAATACAACCCATCTTCCATACCACCGAGAATAACATCGACTTGTGGTCTATGAGCAACTGGAGAAATGAAACCTATGCGTTGACTGGTGTTCCAAGTACGATGTTTTGCTGCGTGTATTTCATACTGATGTATACTTTTTCCATTGATATCTACAAAATATAGAGAGTTCGTAGTTGAGTTCCAAAAAGGACTCTCTAATAGTTCACCAACACGATCTAGTGCTATTTGCTGAACAGGACGCGACATTTGGTTTTATCATGCAAAAGAGTATGGGAGATTTAAAAAGATGATGACAGGCATGCAATGATAGCGATGCAAGAAACTATACTTTTATCTTGTTGTATAGAAGCGAACAAAGGTTTCGTTGTTGGTCACAAATTGTGCCTCTTTCCATGCTGGAAAGTTTTCCTGTTTTCAATAGGTTTCCTCATCAAAGTCAGCATCAAGTTCATCTTCAACAGAAGCTTCTTGTATTGTTGATATTCAGATACCAAATCATTCATATTACTTTCAGCTTCAGTAAACTCCATTTCATCCATTCCTTCCCAGTATACCAATGAAGAAATGCCTTGCGACGAAACATGGCAGTAAACTGTTCACCAACACGTTTGAACAATTCTTGAATAGCTGTAGAGTTACCAACAAAGGTAGCAGACTTTTTCATTCCTAATGGAGGAATTTACATAGTGAGCTCTTGATGTTGTTTGGAATCCATTCCACAAAGTAGGCAGAGTTCTTATTTTGAATATTGAACATTTGATCATCAATATCTTGAGTAGACATGTTGCCACGAAAGTATGCTGCGGCAGTAAGATAGCGACCATGACGAGGATCACAAGCTGCCATCATATTCTTGGCATCAAACATTTGTTGAGTTAGTTCTGAGACACTGGCGGAACGATATTGCTGTGATCCCTGTGAACCCAATGGCGCAAAACCAATCATAAAGAAATGTAGTCTGGGGAATGGAATCAAATTTGTTGCCAACTTTCTTAAATCCGCATTCAACTGCCCAGGAAAACGAAGAGAACATGTGATTCCTGACATTACTGCTGAAACTAGGTGATTTCAAATCACCATAACTAGGATTGCCAAGTTTCAGTGTGCGAAAACAAATATCATACAAGGCTTCATTGTCAATGCAAAACACTTCATCAGCATTTTCCACCAACTGATGAACTGACAGTGTGCAATTATAGGGTTCAACGACAGTATCCGATACTTTTGGAGATGGAACAACAGAATAAGTTCCCATCATTCTATCAGGATATTCTTCTCTTATTTTGGAAATCAGCAGTGTTCCTAAACCAGAACCAGTACCTCCTCCCAACGAATGGGTGATTTGAAAACCTTGTAAACAATCACAAGCTTCTGCTTCTCGACGAACGACATCTAATACATTATCGATGAGTTCTGCACCCTCGGTGTAATGACCTTTGGCCCAGTTATTTCCAGCACCACTCTGACCATATACAAAGTTATCTGGTCGAAACAACTTGCCATAGGGACCGGCCTTTACGGCGTCCATAGTTCCTGGCTCCAAGTCTATTAAAACTGCTCTGGGGACATAACGACCACCAGTAGCTTCGTTGTAATAAACATTGATTCTGTCTAACTGTGAAGCCGAGTCTCCTTCATAAAGACCATCTGGACTGATACCATGTTCACCAGATATCACTTCCCAGAACTTGGAACCAATTTGGTTACCACACTGTCCTGCTTGGACGTGAACAATCTCTCTCATGTTTTTAACAAAAAGCAGCCTAAGTTGGAGTTTATTTAAAGTATAAGTAACAATAACTATTTGTTACCTTAATATGTTTCAAGAAAAATAAGGTTACGCGCTGGAATGCGTATTCAAATTTTAATGTCAAATGCACAAGTCGATGATATTGCGCGGGGCTTTTATTGGACGCCAATTTTTAAAAGATCAATTGAAAAATTGGACTAGACAATCGTTTTGTCTATCTGTCTCTTCAATTCCTCCTCCGATATAACTAATGAGGATGGCTCTTGGGATTTTTTGGACAATGGACAGCCTTGTGATCCAAACTTTGACATATATAACAAGCAGTACAATCTCTGGCAATATGACCTCGTTGACCACACTTGTAACATCCATTCGGATCCGCATCTGATGGTTTTTCAGGACAATCTCGAGTCCAATGTCCATACTTGCCACAACAAAACAACGACCATTATTAAACTTGCTATTTATAGTTGCGGATGAATTTTTGAAACATTCCAACGGTTTACACATTATTGGAAAGATTGCTATTCGAAAGGTCATTGAGACTTCAACTAGGGATCTATTCAAAGAACCAATATTTTTATAGCGACACCAGTGAATTTGCTTCTTTTTTGAAACACAAATGGCTTTATTCATATCTCACTGTTATCTGGCAGCTAAAAGTAAAGAAACAGAAAGAAGTTACGCCACAATACTGCTACGAAAATCCATCAATTGGAATGCAGTAAAATATAAGAACGTTCACAGAAGACTCTTTTGAATGTTCTTCAGCAACAAATAGCAATAAAGTTTAGTCTTTTATCTTGACTTTCTTGTGATTTACGCCTTTTCGCTGTGAAAATAAAAGGAAGCAACCTGGTTGCACCAGTATACATACTTCACGCAGTTTTCTTGAGAAATAAGGCTACAGAAGCTCTGTTGAACTCTATCAACTTTACTAAATTTCTATTTTGTCTCCCCAGGAACGGAAGCCAAGCTTTCTATATTTATTGCTTGAAACTAGATGTACTCCAATTAGTCTAAAATTTCCCACTACAGTCACACTTGCAAGTAGACTGCAACTGTTCTGCTTCGCTGTAGCACTCGGTTAACACACAGTTCAGACTTGCAACTAAATTTTCCGCAACAGAACGTTCAAAAGAAGCACACAAATAGATTTTCAAATCATTCTCAGTATTTTCAACCTTTTATCACGATGTTTTTAACGACTTGTTCCGCCTGAAAACCTCACAACCTGTACTGTATTGAGATGGAAACCCAAATCCTATTTGTCTGCGCGCGTTGATTTCATTTTGTCTCATTTCAAAATGCAGTTCTTTTCATCGGATGCCAGTGCCGTATCGGAACTAGTGTTTTCTCCTTCCTCACGACCGAAAAGAAGCAGTGGATATTCTTCACTTTCAGCACAGATATATTTGGAATGTCCGTCTATAGAAGCTCCAATAGAGTCCCTCTGGGAATTGGCTGCTCAACGACTGCAACTGTTGCAGAAGATTGATGAGTTGAGCACCAGAGGCCACAGCTATGAAGAGTTGCGTCTTGAGATTCATCAGTTCATTCGGCATCTTTACGACTATCCTGAATACTTCTCCTATGAGAACGAGATACCTGACCCGCTTTGTGGAGTAGAGGAGAGAGATACTTTGTCGCATTTTTTGTTGCGGCTTGCATTTTGTAAGGAAAAAGTTGCACAAGATTGGTTTATTGGAAACGAGTGTCAGTTATTTCGTTGGAGATTGGGTAATGCAACTGCACGTGTGGACGATCTTATTAGCCAGTTGCAAAGTGCTTCGGAGCTCAATACTCGATTAGAAGTTATCAGAGATAAACTTCAAGATGAGGATTTGGAAAAGGATCTTTTACATCTTGCTATGTATCTACGTATGCCTTCTGAAATGCAAACAAAGTATCGTGTCCCTTTCGAACAAATACCAGAACTTGTAAGACAAGGAGCAGTCTTGCTGCGAAATGGATATGCCTATCTATTGGAGCCACAATTGAAAGATTTTTTGGTTTCTCGTTTCCGAGTTAATTTATCGAAAAGCTTGGTAAATCTTAGAAAAATAGTACATTTAGCTGAAGAACAAGAACAATTGAGGCCCTTGTTAGAAAGCTTAAGAGAGAGTCGGTTGATGTATTCATCTAACAGCTCTTCATTCTTAGAAAATCAGTCATTACTTTTGCAGGATATTGAGAAAGAGATTCCAAACATGCCTCTTTGCATGTATCGTTTGATGCTGAATCTTGGTCAAAAGCATCACCTAAAACATGGTGCACGTCTTCAGTTGGGTTTGTTTTTGAAAGGTTGCGGTATGTCAATGGAAGATTCGTTAAGCTTCTGGAGAAATGAGTTTGCAAAAGGTGGCATCTCAACAGACCAATTTCAAAAGGAGTATTCGTATTCTATTCGGCATCATTATGGAAAGGAAGGAAAGAGAACTTCGTATACTCCCTATTCTTGTATGAAAATTATTCAACACCGTCCTTCAACTCATGAAGACCATGGTTGTCCCTATCGAGAACTCAATGCAGCTTCATTGAACTCTCTTTTGGAAGGATACGGAATTCAGTCGTCAGAAGAAAGAGCAAATATTGTGCAAAAGGCACAAGAAGGTCATTTCCAAGTGGCTTGTGGGATGACATTTATGATTAAACATGGAAGACCATCTTCCATTGCAAATATTCAAGACCACATGGAGAAACAGGCAACACATCCTGGAAGTTTTGTTCCGTCCCATCCGAATGAGTACTATTCAGCTGCCAAAAAACTATCGACTGTGGAAGTTTTTGCTAATTGTTCGAACAAAACTTAGTTGTAAAGAATTTAGAATTCCTTTTGTTAATCTTAACCAAAATTGTTATCGAGTCATTTATTTCCACCATGTATTCCATCAATCGCTTTGTGACCTATTGTCTAACAAATCACATTTCTCTTCATATACACATACACGTGCAGGCTAGTTACTCATCTTTTAGGGAAATCTTTGTTTGCTGTTGAAAGATACCAATCCGTTTTCCTTCCCCGACTTGCTGTTTCAATAGGCTTGCTTTGGAGACATGCTTTATGAAAAATGAATGTTGAGAAAATGCCATTGGATGTATTCTCCCTAGGAATATTCAAATGTTTTCAATGGTTCAAGGATTTTTATCAACTTCAAAATGTAGAGGAGTTGTTCTTTCAAAAATGTCTGTTTTCTCTTTTGAATACAAGAGTCACGGTCGATATGCACCTAAATAGTGCAAATGTAGTACCGGCTAAAAGGAAACAAATAATTTTTTTACTCCAATTTATATTGATCACATGCTAATATTTCTTGCCAGAGGATTGAAATAGTAATTCATATGTTATGTGGCCGTTATAGATATTAACACATATTTGAATAGCAATGAATTACTGAAGTTTCCACTTTCGAAATGAATACATCATACATATGTGTTGGATTCATGATAACAACTAGGAATTGTTCCGGTTGCTAACCATTTCGACTAGTAATGAGTCATTCATGTGCACTGAATTTGTCTATTGATTCAAGTTGGCGCAACATGGGTCTCGTTTTCACAAAACTGTATCAACGACTCTTCGGGAAACGGGAAGTTCGTATATTGATGGTTGGTTTAGACGCTGCAGGAAAGACAACCATATTGTACAAACTCAAGTTGGGTGAAATAGTAACAACTGTGCCAACCATCGGTAAGATAAAACAAGTCGACGAATAGATGGCCATAGGATAACCTCTTTGTGTTTCAGGCTTCAATGTGGAAACCGTTGCATATAAAACATTAATTTTACAGTTTGGGATGTAGGTGGTCAAGATAAGGTTGGTTCGCTCTCAGAAGATTGTGTCCTTCTTTTCAACTTGAAATAGATTCGTCCTCTTTGGCGTCATTATTTTCAGAATACACAAGCTCTGATATTTGTTGTCGATAGCAATGACCGTGAAAGGATAGAAGAAGCTAGAGATGAACTTCGGAAGATGCTTGCTGAAGATGAAATGCGCAATGCCGTTTTGTTGGTATTTGCAAACAAGCAGGATCTGCCCAACGCAATGTCCGCAAGCGAAGTCACCGAAAAATTAGGCTTGCAACAGCTGCATCGTAAGTGGTTTGTGCAACCATCGTGCGCAACAAGCGGTCAAGGATTATTTGAAGGTTTAGACTGGTTAACGCAGAATATTCCCAAATAACAGATGGCGAAAACTTTCAAAGCAATTTTGTTTCATTTATTGGGAGAATAGAAAGTGATTAGAACCGTTCAGTTATCAAGAGTGTTTTTTTCACAGATTCTGTTTACAAGAGAAAAATTGCCTTTTCTATAATCGATGCCATGCCCAACACAAAAACTCATACGTGGGAATTGACAACTACGAAGTGTTTTTCCATTGTAGCATTTGACATAAAGTTGTGTTGTTCTTTGAAACCTTCAAGTGGAAATTTCATTTATCTCTTATTGATGAATATGGAGAATAGTACGTTCAATCATGCAACTGTTGTTTATCTGATTTGGTGATGGTTAGCAAAGAAGATATTCAAACTCTTGTTTGTATTTGCAGTCCTCTTACCAGTTTCTTGTTTATGTGTAACGAACCACTTTTGCATAAACAAGAATGACTTGTTTGGACTTTGAGATCACTCCTGCATGTTGTCCTCAAAGATTTGTTCAATTGTTTTCGGGAAGAGCGCACAAAAGCACTTGTGGTTTGGGAAGAGCGTATGGAACGCCGCAATAGACAATTACTATTCGGAAGACCTAGTTCTAATGGTGGCCAATCGTCTTCTTTCGCTACATCTACGAATAGGGCTCAGGCTGAACACTTATTTGAACAAGAAAATAACCAAGCTTGGGAACAGCTTCACGGGAAAGCGGGTTCTCTAAAGGAGGTAAGGAAGCCCAACACCTTGCAGGTTATATTCTTAGATTTAAAACAGATTGCGGTTCAATTGGATGAAGAAATTAACTCACAGAACACCTTTTTGAATAATATGACGGGTTCCTTTGACACTGTGGGAGATTTGTTGAGTGGCACTTTGAGTCGTTTAAATCGCCTTGCTTCGGAAAGAACAGGAAGACATATGTGTTATTTAGTTCTTTTCATATTTGCCTTTTTTGTCCTTGTATATTTGTTGTTCCGAAACTGAGACCTTTTGTTGTTTCGTGTGAAGAAGCAGCTTGGCAACAAGTTTTTTCGTTGTAAGAAGCTGCTCGTCTATATATATATATATATATATAGATAGATAGATAGATATCCATTGAAACGATAATTATAATATCGGTGCCAAGTACACGCACTGCACATACATACATGCAAGCCTTAAGGGGAATGGTCATATGAGCTTCGTTGAAAGTCTTTCAGAGGACATAGTTATTGGCTATGATGATTACTTATGTATTCCATGTCTTTGTCAGTGAAATGGAAACTACACAAATAAAGTCGAGTTTTATAAAGGATACCTTCTCAACCAATAATTTCAGGTTCGACATTTATTTTTTCCTGGACATCATACAACGACTCTAAACAACTTGGCAAAATGCTACCAATTGATTCAGACTAACTAAAACAGACTAGACCAAGGTTCACATTATTGGAATCAGTATCGATATAACAGTGGAATTGTATGTTTTATTACTTTTACTGGAAAAAAGGCGCCAAAACGGTTTCATTTTTCTCTATAAAAATAGCCTCCATCTTTTGCCAAGTCTGGTCCCTGCGCTATTTGTTTTCATTTTTGAGTTGTTTTGCAGAGACAACTTGAGTCTATGTCTTGCAGAGAAATAAAAGAAATACATCATACCAAGGCTTTGATATTAAAGTAAGAACAAACATAATTCATTTCCAAGCTGTGAATGATAAGGAAAGACGGAAAAAAGCATTCTTTTTAAATGGCATGCGGCAGCCACAGAGTTGCAAGACTTCGCATCCAAAGAGCTCTTTTGAAGAATTTGTTGCAAACACCCAAGTCTGTCGTGAAACCTCGTCATGTTTCTGAACGTAGTTACTTATCAATCAAAAACAAGTTATAACTGCAACTCTTGTTTAAGACGTTCTGGTAACTTCAGAAGGTCGTCGTTTCTCTCAGGTTTAAGACCAAGGCAGAAAGTGTATCGAACGAGTACAGGGAAGATGGAAACAACGCGTTTGGGATACTTCATGACGGCAAGACTTTTGCTTTTACTCAATCTAGTCCATATTTGACGTTTTTAAAGAAGGTAGAAGATAAAAAAGTTGTAAAAGAATATTTTGATAGTCTTGGTTTCGAGCGTTGGAAACGAATTTATTCTCTGGACGAGAAAGTTAACCGAGTACAGTTAGATATCAGGAAAGGGCATCAAAAGACTGTTGACACAGTATGTTTAACGCTGGCCTTCACCATGTAGTCATACAAACATGTTTTGTTCGTAGATTCTAAAGTGGTTGCAGGAGGAAGATGACGTGAAAGGGAAGACCTTTTGTGATGCTGGATGTGGAGTTGGAAGTTTATCCATACCTCTTGCAAAGTTAGGTGGCATTGTACAGGCGTCGGACATATCCGCTTCAATGATCGCCGAGGCGAAAAAAAGGGCCAGCGAGGAATGGGTATGTTTATAGAAGCAAAAGATTTTTGTGTATCCTGAAAGTTTTGAAAGGGAATCATTCCTTCTTCTCTTTCCTTTGAGGTAAGAGATTTGCAAGACTTGAGTGGAACTTTCGACACTGTTCTTTGCGTCGATGTTTTGATTCACTACTCTCCCGTGGAACTCCAATCTTTGCTATGTACATTGGATCGTCTATCACGAAAGAAACTGGTATGTGCAGTATCTTTAAAAAAGGTTATTTAACGAAGATTTGACAAGATCCTCACTTTTGCCCCACGAACACTATATTATGTCATTCTAAAGAAGATTGGTGACTTCTTTCCTGGATCAAGTAAGGCGACAAGAGCCTATTTGCATCGAGAAGTGAGCGTCAACTTGTGTTTAATTATCTCATTCTTTGATAATATTTCTTCCTGTTAGAACGATATGGTTGACTACTTGAAACAACGTGGTTGGCAGGTATCCAAAACGGATTTTGTAGCAACCAATTTCTATTTTTCTCGCATCCTACAATTGGTTCGTCAACCGTCTTAATTACTGTGCCTTGAAAGGTGGTGTTTGATAAAAGCAATTTTTTGGAAAAACTAATGCCGTTTTCAGACTCTTCAGTAGATTATGTTGAAGAGGATATTAAGAGTCGTACAAGCGGTCTTTCTATACACACTTACCGTTGGATTCCGAAGATTTTCCTCCATAGTTTAGAAAACAGTACAGATAATGCCACAGACAAGTTGCCAAAAGCTAGTGTATTCCTCTTGCATGGTTTACACTCTAATACCTATTGTGAATACTTGGAACCAGATCCCCAACACAACCAGGCACGTAGGCTCTATGAAGGCTCCATTCCTCAACTTTTGAATCAACACGACTTTGTTGTTTTTGCTCACGATCATCAAGGCCATGGCAAATCCGGAGGTACACCAAAAGGCTATTTTAACTTGATGGATACTCTTGTTGAGGATATTTACCAGTATGTCATGTGGATTACCGGAGAAAAGTACCCTTGTCTGCAGAACAAGCCCATATTCCTTATTGGTTGTTCTATGGGCAGTCTTCTTGGTATTTTGTTTTGTCTCAAATATGGAAATTTAATAAGAGGTGCTGTTTTAATCAGTCCAGCTGTTCGTCAACCAAACAATCAGTTTGGATATATAGGTCGTTTATTAAGACCTGTTTCAGGAATCACTGCCAAGCTTTTACCAACGTTGCCTGTTTTGAGACTTCCAAGGAACGAACGATTTCCAGAGTTACAAAAGTGTTGGGACAATGACGAACTTAATTATCATGGCAGGTTACGAGCAAGAGTGGGTGCAGAGTTTCTTAGGGCCTATCAGGAGATTGAAGAGAAAGTTGAAACGTTTAAGACTGGATTCATCATGTATTATGGTTCAGAAGATACTTTAGTGGATCCTCAAGGAATGCAAGAGTTTTATGATCGTGCGGCAAGTACGGATAAGAATGTTACTGTGATGGAAGGAAGATGGCATATTCTTCATCATGAACCTGGAAAAGAAAAAGTTCGAGAGGAATTTTTAAATTGGCTTGAAGAAAGATGCAAAAGTTGAGAGGCAAAGAAACAAATAGATTCTGATTTGCACTTCAATTGAAATCATATAAAGGGTTTATTATTTTTGGAATCTATTAACCTTGTTTGATCTATTTTGTCGTATGAAACATGTTCTCTCTCTATCGAATGACTTTTCTAATAATAACTCCAAGTGACGGAGCATTCTTACCTTTGCATTTTGGCACATTATTCTGTCGGGGGACGGATATTCCATATCGGTGTACAATATGACAGATAAAGGTTTAGCAAAACAAGACTTGAGTACACTCGACGTAACAAAGCTAACACCCTTAACACCGGAAGTAAGCAAAGCCTTGGTTTCTTTTACAATCTTTAAATATTTTCTTCCAGGTGATTTCTCGTCAAGCAACGATCAACATTGGTACCATTGGTCATGTGGCGCACGGAAAGAGTACTGTTGTAAAGGCAATTTCAGGTGTACAAACTGTACGCTTTAAGAATGAACTGGAAAGAAATATTACCATTAAACTGGGTTATGCCAACGCAAAACTGTACAAGTGTGAAAATCCAGTAAGACAACAAACTTTAGATTAGTTGATGAGCATCTCAATGTGAACAAAAGGAATGTCCAAGACCGGAGTGTTATCGAGCATATTCTTCAAATAAGGAAGATGAACCTCCTTGTGAGAGACTAGGTTGTGGTGGTCGACTCAAATTATTGCGTCACGTTTCTTTTGTCGATTGTCCAGGTCACGATATTCTTATGGCCACAATGCTTAATGGTGCTGCTGTCATGGATGCTGCACTATTATTAATTGCCGGGAACGAGTCTTGTCCACAGCCACAAACGTCGGAACATTTGGCAGCAGTCGAAATCATGAAGTTGAGAAATATTATTATTTTACAAAACAAGATTGACTTGGTGAAGGAGACTGCAGCAGAAGCACAATATCAAGAGATACAGAATTTCATTCAAGGAACTGTAGCAGAAGGAGCACCAGTTATTCCAATTTCCGCACAATTGAAATACAACATCGATGTAGTTGTGGAATATCTCATCAAAAAGGTACCAGTGCCTATTCGTGATTTCGTGTCTAGTCCTCGAATGATTATCATTCGTTCATTTGATGTTAATCGCCCTGGGGAAGAAGTAAAGGATTTAAAGGGTGGTGTTGCTGGAGGATCCATTATGCAAGGTGTTTTAAGAGTAGGAGATCGTATTGAGGTTTGTGCTTTCATGCTTTTATCAACGAAATTGATCTAAAAGGGTAACCATTAGATTCGTCCAGGGATTCCTTCGAAAGATGAAAAGGGCAACTTTATATGCACGCCTATTGTTTCGACTATTCATTCGATGAATGCTGAAGCCAATGCGCTTCAGTATGCAGTACCTGGTGGTTTAATTGGTGTTGGTACCAAAATTGATCCAACTTTGACCCGAGCGGACCGACTTGTTGGTCAGGTATGAAAAGTGTCATTTTGTAATATCACTATTTATCTTTTGAAGATTCTCGGAGCACTAGGTGCATTACCTGATGTTTACTGTGAATTAGAAGTAAACTTTTTCCTTTTGAGAAGACTATTAGGAGTAAAAGCAGAAGGTCAAGGGAAATTGGCAAAGGTAAGTCAAGATGAAGAGAATGTAGAAGAATTGTTAAAAACTATTTCAATTAGGTGCAGAAGCTTGCAAAAGGAGAAGTACTCATGTTGAATATTGGCTCCACAAGTACTGGAGGTAGAGTAATTGCCGTCAAAGGAGATTTGGCCAAATTGGCTTTGACGAGTTCTGTTTGTACACAAATTGTAAGTAGTTGACGTTGTCAATATTATGACTAGACAGATAATATCATTTTTGAAAGGGTGAAAAGATTGCACTTTCAAGAAGAGTTGAAAGGCATTGGCGTCTGATTGGTTGGGGTCAGATTCGCTCAGGTGTTACTGTTCCTGTAGAAACTCCAGACATTCCTACATAGTATAATTCTGTCCAATCCAAATAGTTAGTTTTCTGTTTTGCAATAGATGACAACATCAATAGACAAAATATTCCCTTTTCCCCATCTATAAACAATCATATTTCAAGAGATACTAAACTATGCTGCCTTCTCTTCAGTGGGAGGAGCTAATAATTTGGCATAAAGACTTGAATCTAATAACACTTCTTTTGCCTATGTTTCACTATAAGAACTTGTCATTTTGCAATTATCCTTTCATATACCTTGACGACTTGCTCATCTCTTGTCAAACTGGTCATCACGCGAACAGATTCGGGTTGGAAACGAGCACGAATGGCATCTTCCAAATCATGACAAATAAGAGGAGCAAAATGAACAAACTCATTTCTAATTTCATTCCTTAATATATTTTCAACATGTTCTAATTCCTTGCTGCTTCCTGTTATATAGTTGAATGACTGCAAAATGCATAAACTAATATGAACTTACCTTGAAAACCTTCTTCTCTCAATTCATTTTCAAGTGCAGCGATGGTTTCATCAAAGCGAGAAGAGAATGACAAGTTGCCTTTGAGAACCTCTTGTTCGACATAATTTTGAAATAAAGTATACACACTCTCATCCACCTGAAAGTCTGGTTCAATACCTTGTGAATGCTGTAATACGAGTTAAGTATGGCAATAATGACAGCTAGTTTGTCTTTACCTTTGCAGCAAAATCGTTTGCAAAGTAAAAATAGGCACCTTGTTGGTGCAACAAACGTCTCAATTCATGAAAAGGTGCTTCAGGTGTGAGAACATCAGGTCCAATACCACCACTATCCAACACAAAACGACCATTTTTTGTTTTAAATTCCTTTTGACAGGTCAATGACTAGGAAAAAACAATAAAAATACATACTTTTCGATCTTTTTCATTGATAGAAGTAATCTTCAATTTATCATGACTCGTTGAATAGTAAGTAGACTGAATACAGCGACCACTGGGTGTATAATATTTTCCAACTGTATATTTTAATGCCGTATGAAAAGGTAACTGTTCAACATTCTGTACAAGTCCTTTCCCAAATGTCTTGGAACCAATAATAATACCTGCAAAGATTGTCAAAAAATAGAAATTCAGCTTGCTCTCATTTACCTAAATCATTATCTTGAATGGCTCCACTCACAATTTCCGCTGCAGAAGCTGTTCGACCATTCACTAAGACTCCCAAACGAACATTAGGAAACAAAAGTGCCTTTTACATGATATATAATCGGTTATGAACATAGTCTATTACTTACATCTCTTGTACTTCGATAAGGTTCACCATGGAAAAGACGTCCTTTGGTCGTTACAATTACCATACCTAAAGACATTGAATAAAGAGTGGGAAATAAATGAGCCATAAGCTACCTTTAGGAACAAATATTTCACTGACATCCACAGCAGCGGATAATAATCCACCAGGATTGTCACGAAGATCCAGTACAAGAGACTTTAGGTTACCAGTCTTTTGCAAGTCACGTACTGCCGATCGAACTTCTGCTCCAGCATTTCTTGAAAACGACTGCAGTCGAATATACCCAATACCTAATTCGAATACTATTTATTATATTACAACATTTGCCATCAATAAGTTACCATCTTCTCGATTACCGATGAACCCATAAGCAGGAACGTCCGGAATTCGAATCATTTTTCGAACCAATTCCACTTGAAAAGGTTCTGAACGTCCTTGTCTAGAAACTGTCAATACTACTTTGGAACCAGGCTCTCCTCGGAGAAATTCAGTGACTTGTTCCAAGTTTGATCCAGTTACTAAACAATGTTGCATGAAAATGTGTTATCATTGCCAGAGATACTACGAATACCTTCTCTTCCATCTACTTGCATAATAACATCGCCAGGACGTATACCGGCATCAAAGGCATACCCTTCAAAGGAAGATACCACTGTTATTTTGTTATTATCTCGAATATCCTTAGCAATGCCAAGTCCTATTCCTCCATATCTACCCATTGTTTTGAGGTTCATTTCTTGTGCTTCCATGTTGTTTTCAAATTGAGTATAAGGATCAAGAGTGCCTTGGATATGAATAAATATCAATATGTTTAACAACGTTCAATATATGACTTACCCAACATGCTGTTTACCCCAGTTTCAAATAGTTTCTCTATATTCACGGGCTCAACATAGGCACGGTCTATGTCTTCTAAAATAAAATTAAACAGTGCCACTTTTTGCTGCAGAGGTTGTAACTCTCTATTGGGTTCAAAAGGACTTGACGTTATTGCAACAGTTACAAAACTGCCCGCCAAAAGAATGATAAGAAACTTGGGAATCACAAGTGGTTCCTTGAGAAAGCTCACCAAAGAAGAGAGACTTTTTCGCCAAGAAAGCCAACCCACTGGTTCCTTGTTATTATGGTCAACAGTGGATAGCTTTTTATCTTTGTTGTTATTGTTTTCCTTTGTTTGCTCATCTTGAGGACCTTTATCTTTTTGACAACAGAATATTATTGGAACTTTTTGAGAGACCGCATGGGTAGCAACTCTACAAGGTTGTGTCAACAAGTGACAGTGATATCTATTTCGTAACCGGAAACCTAAAAATGTTCCATAACCCAATGTTGGATGACACAACGGTTGTGTGATAAACAACACGTTCTGCCTATCTGACAAAGATGTCATCAACAGGTTGTAGGGTTCTTTGCTCATCCCACTAAAGGCATGTCAACGGAAATCCAAGAATATTTATGCTTGTCGTCACAATCTTCTATAAAGAAACTCTCATATCAAGAACAACACAAGTTATACATCTTTCAAATAAAAGCGTTCCCTATGATTGGTATATTGAATGCCTATGTTACAACGATAATGGTAAAAACAAATTCAAATGAAACACCTATAAGAAGAAAGTATCGAATCTATCATATGAATGTATCTCATGAGAAGGAACCAAATGCAACCTGAGAATATAAGTTCTCCAATTCATCTTGGATATTTCTAGTCACCATAAGACTTGTGTTTATTAGTGTCTTTTACCAACATTTCATGTACTATCCCTCATCCCTATATTCTTCATTTCCATTACTATCCAACTTTGTATATTTCTTTTTGTTTCCCTCATCTTCTTTTAAAATCACCATGCCATGCAATTGCGCATGATAAGGCTCACTCTGTAAAATATTTCTCAATTCTAAATAACGTTTCACTTTAAACAATAATACAGGAGCAACAGAACGTTCCACATCACTCATTCTCGGTAACCGTGTATAAATAGCACGAAAATTATCACTCCATAACTTCAAGTCACTATATAGACAAAACAATTGTTTCTGAAAGTGATTTTGAAGCTCACTACAATGCTGACTATCTGATTGATGAAAAACACCAGCAAACTGAGAATGTTGTTTTCTCCTTTGGTGTCTTTTCTTGGCTGCTATACTCATTCGTTCTCTCGTTTCCAGTGATAAAGTCTTCCCTCGATTCCAAGCTATTCTTCCCTTTAACGCAGAGATAACTTTATTGCGATAGTTTGGATCTTTCCATCTACTTTTAACAGCAACTGATTGTTTACTTAATACATCAGAAGCCCTTCTAGCAGCAAGGTTCCTTGCACGAAAAGCCGGGTCTCTCCACAATGACTTGATTTTCTGTGAACGTGACTTGTTGGATTCACCGTGCACGTTTTCTTGCTGTGGTTGCTGTTCACCTCCAACCAATCGTTGGGGTTGCTTATCCAAGTCAAGTTCCAGTTCCTTATAAGAAGTAGCATCCCAGTGGTCATCACTCGGTGTTAGTCGCATACAAAAACATAGCTGTTTCTGAAGTGAAACACTTTTCCTTTCTGTCATCCTCGAAGACAACTGTTTGATTGCTGGTAACCGATAACAAGAACCAACCATCGGTTTTTCCAGCAAAGTAAACAAAACAAAACCCGGCAATCTCGTGTGCTTCATTGGAAACCTTATCTTTTCATATCTGTCAAACTAAATATTTATTCCAAAACTAGTGTTCCCCTTTGCCCTCTATCGTATTGAGCAACACCACCAATACACCAAATCTCAGGCGTTTCTTTCATCTTGACTTGTTCGAAACAATTCGGTGGAATAACTTTCAACAACAGGACATATTCCATAAACATAAGGACCACGTACACCTCCATGTTTGTGTCTATCCCATTCACCTGTCACTTCAAGGTTTAAGATATCGCTAAGAAATGACTTTATCTTGTATATTTTCAGCAGTTTCTTTTCATTCGCAGGACACCATTGATGGAAATGATCCTTGATGTTCCTCACTCGCACAAAATCTCTCGAGGTTCTGCGATCCACATTATCTGTTATGTCATAAAACGAAGAAAAAACTGTGCAAAAAGTTGGCCTTCATGTTCATCATCCATCGCAATGGACTCCAAAATTGCTCGTCTTGCTTGTCTCGTAGTCGGTGCCATTTCAATAGTATGCGTTGGCCTGCTTGAAGACGCTTGAACTTTTGAAACTAAACAACTTTCCTTCTTCACTTGTATGTATTTTTTGCCTTTTTTCTTATCCGCTGAATAGGATTCAGGTGATTTACTTGATTGCGTTTCCTGAAATGAATAATTCAATAAACTGCTACCCGCAGTGTACTCGACTCGTGTTGAATCAAACGGCTCTTGTTTCGTTCGAGAGTTCTTCGGAAAAGACAAAGACTGTGAGTGCCTTGCATCCATTCTTTTATATTCTCTTGCAAACTCTTCTGGTTTGCCTTGTCCAAAATGTGGATGAATTGGCAGGTCGGAAAGATTGTTATCATAATGAGATTGATTAGAGCTATCAGCTCCGACACCTGGATACGAAGAAACATAGGAAGTGAAATTCCTTCGTCCGAAGCTTGATGCAATACATGTTGAATAAACAGAAGGATCAAGCTGAATATCTTCCAAATAATTTCTTCTTCCTTGAGCTGCATGTGGAGAGTTCCAAGATGCAGGAAACACCTGAGATATCTGATGCTGGCCAATCGGTGGACTATATGAACCGACATAATTACATACTGTCGCTTGTGCCGCGGTCAATTCATCTAGTTTGTTTGTCATATATTCAGTTGAAGCATCATTATTATCCAAACAAAAAGAAGTAGTATCAATATCCTTATTGAAGCCAAGATCGTTCAAAATCAATTTCTCATCTTCATTTTCTGAACTAAAGAGAAGATGGTCTAAGGAGCTAACAGGAAGAGAAGGAGGAGAATCATGCTGAAGCAGCTGCCATAATGATGGTAAAAGACTTAATGCTGAGGAGCCCTGTTCTGTTATCCCATTGTCTTCCAATAGATTAGTGGTTTGCTCGAATGTTTCATCATCTGGCCACTCTTCAATCACATCATTCACTGTTGGGGAAGAAAGACTTTTCGGACAGTGTTGTCCTTCCACAATTTGTTTCATCACTCTAAGAGCTTCCTTTGCTCTGTTTCTAGCAAAATTTACATCAACAATAGGAAAAGGATAGGTCCTTTCTAACTCTATATTTGCATTCGATAAAACATGCTCTGGAGCTTGCCATGGACAATGAATATACCGGTCGGGAAGTGATGCTAGTTCTGGCAACCAATATCTCACATAGGAACCGCTCGAATCGTATTTGCGACCCATTCCAACTGGATTGACCAAACAACTCAAAGGAAATGAATCTGTATTGCAACCAGCAGTCCACTGCCATCCCAAAGTATTTGCAGCCAAATCACCATCGATCAAATGAGAATATAGAAAATGCGCACCAAGTTGCCAAGGAAGCAATAAATAACGAGTTAAAAAAGACGCTAAAAGAAATCGAAGAATATTATGAATCCATCCAGTTGAGCTTAGCTCCCGGATAGCAGCATCAACCATGGGATAACCGGTATGCCCATTAGTAAAACGCTCCAGAACAGAGTAATCCCTTTCCCAAGGAAACAAGTTAAATACACTTTGAAGAGGCGTATCTACGGCATTGGGATAATAATAAAGTACATGATATGCATATTCTCTCAAGCATAAATTTTTTAGGAAAGCTTTCGCTGCCTGAGATTGGGAATGACGATCATCCGCAGCTTGCATTGTTCGATTACGAACAGCATGGAAAATTCGACGAACACTAAGTTCTCCAAACTTTAGATGCGGACTGAGTTTAGAGGTACCTCCTAGACTTCGGCGATATCGCGCTGCACTAAACTTAGGAAATGAAGTGTCTAGAAACGTCTTCAGTACCTTGTGTGCTTGTCGGCAACCAGGTTTCCAATTGTTTTTGCGCTCGAATTCTTCAATTTCTGCAGTTGAAAGCAACTCCAAACAATCCACTTCACTGTTCTCAAACAAATGATATTTCTTGCAGTGCAGTTTAAAGGATTCTTCAGGAATGTTCAACGCCTCTGGAGGTGACAAAACAACCATCCATGCTCTCATATATGAGTGAAAGTCAGGGAAAAAAGGAGAAAACTTATTTTGTAATTCCCAAGGCTCTACCAGCAGTTCAGATTTGAATGATACCAACTTGATAGAGCTCGATGAAAACGCTGTAACGACACTTTCATCTATTCTTTGATGCAGTGGTTCATAAGCTCTATTCCAAAAAATGAATGACACATTGTTCTCTTTGACTGCATTCAACAGCTCCCTTACTGAATCTCCCTTCCTAAATAATAACTTACACCCCAATTTAAAGAGTTCCTTCTCCAAGACCTTTAATGAGGACCGAAGCCACCACAACCAAGGCTTGCTAGGATACCATCTGCCATATGAAGCTGGGTCCCAAATGAATATAGCCACCATGGGACTTTGACGTTGTAAAGCTGCAAGTACTGTTGGATTGTCATCAATTCTAAGGTCGTGTCCTCGAAACCAAATAAGCGAAACTCCTTGAAGCACGCCATCGTAGTATCCTTGTCTTTTCGCCGGTTCCATTTGGTCTTCACTGGAGCACTGCTTGTCTATTTCTTCCAAACTCTGGCTCTTATTCACCTTCTGAGCACTGTTATATTCTTTCATGTTAGCAGCGCTAGCCAAAGCTGAAAAGGTAATACTACTTGTTTCTTTTCTTCCTTCTCCTTCCACCCTGCTAGACGCAGGTGGAGAGCTCGAGTGCTTCTTTTGAAATAATAACTCTTCCACAGATTTGTCCGACTCATTTTGAAGATAAAAGTCTGCAAATTTATATCTTTTCTTCTTTGAAGCTGGTTGGTTGTCGCCCGAGCTGCTCGACAACTCCATTTATACTGAGCACGACAATAAGTATTATTTCATTTTAAAGCTCACAGTAACAAATTCATAACGTCTAATATCTCTGCATCCAAAGATTATAACAGTCACGACAATTTTTTTTAAAGCCAATGTCTTTTGGAGTTGTCAATAAGCTTACTTCTCAGTCAAATGCGTCCCTGTGCCTACAAATGCAACGAGTCGTAAACAAAGGAGCCCCGAGATTTGAAACAGCAAATCCGCCTCCCTTAGAAAAGGTCTTTTCTCGGTGTTCTGAAGCAGGAGCGAGATGGCCTATGATTGAAATGTCGGTTTTATCTGATAAAAAGTTTTTGATGTGCTTTTCATCTGGCTGTTTTGGCGCATTCAATATGAATACAGTTTGAAATATTAAAGTCATCAGAAGAGGATGGAAGATAAAGTAGGAACAATGCCGTGAGTGGATCTATCTTTATTCCACTTTATGGACTTCGAAAAGATACCCAGTTCTCTTTCCGAAACGAAAATGGAGCGAATAAATTTTTAATCTTCAAGGAAACTTGCTGGCAACATTTGTTCGAATGAATAAAACAAAATAATTTTGCAAGAAGGAAAAATGATGACAACCTGGCGCCAATTCTGTTTTATCAAATCCCGTTGACATGTGGCCTTTAAAAATTTAGCCTTCATCGTGTTGACAACTGCTGCTATCTTTTTTTTTTGTTGTATATTATGTCTTTCTTCGCCAATACTGCTCCCGGTTTTGGTTCTTTTGGAGTTGGACAGACAACAGGTGCATCAACAACTGCTAATGTAGGTTTCCAACAGGCTGGAGCATTTCCTGCCAGTAGTTTCACCCAGGGTTTCCCAAGTTCGAGTCCGTTGGGTATGAGTAGTCAGCAACCCTTTTCCCAGCCGACATTTGGACAACCAAGCTTCGATGCAACGAAGTTTGGAGTACCAATGCAACAACCTCTTCAAAGTCCATCGCAAGGAAGCTTCGCAACGTCCAGTCTTCCAACTTTTGCCTCACCATCACCTTTCTCACAGCAAGTAAACTCACTTTCACAACCAAGGGGCTGGTTTTCTTCTACGCCATCAACTCAAACGACGAGTCTCCTAGCTACTTCAACAACAATGAGTCAGTACCAGAATTTTGGATCGACGAAGTTCCGGGATCTACCAGAAACTTTCAGAAAAGAACTCCTAAATATCGAAAAATATATTCGAAATGAACGGAGGAAGAGCTCCAAGTTGGAAACGCAGACAAACTGGCAACCGTTAAAAGAAACCAGTGAACGGATAGAGAAGGTTTATCAAAGGCTGCAGATTGCCAAAAATACGGTAGAGAATCTGGGGTTGACCATACAGTCCTGCAAAAGCGTCACAAGGAGAAGATTGACGATATGGATACGCTGGGCTCGCTGCTGGAATCGACAACAAGAGAAGATTTCTTATCTTTAGATCGTAGAAACGAAGAAGCCATCAAGAAAGTAATGGAGGTTTTTATGTCCTATTTTAAAGAAATCGAAGATAAGATTGAAGACTATGAAAAAAATATTGAAATGCGTCATCTATTCTACAAAGTATGTCTAAGAGTTCTGGTTTGAGAGGGCAATGTATCGAGGATATTCTGAAGAGAGAATATGAGTATTTTATCTTTCTGGGTAGTAAATTGGCTAATGTAAGAGAGAGATGTAGACACTTGAAAGAAAAGTTTGTCAAGTTGTTAAAACTGAGGAATCCTCAAGCTGTCAATCCTTTTGAAAATAACAGTGATTTTTACTATTCAAGGGAATCAGTTGGATAGAATCGAGGATTTCTCTGCGAATATGGCAACCTCAGGATTTCAACAGCAGTCACCGGGTTCTACATTTTCTCCAGCAACACATCAGAAACCTCCTCTACCATCAATGGAAAAAAGAAATTTGAGGAATTTAGGGTCTTCACAAGACTCTTGGTTGACAACACCTGGGACAGTGCAGCGCAGAAGAGACATAGAAAATTCCTCATTTAAAACACCAGCACCTCAAATCACACGTTTTAATTCGTCATTCTTTCCTTAGACGGCAGCTACTTTCTATGTATTCTGATCCACTTAGTTGGCTTGGTATATCCAAAAAAGCTTCCCACGAAGCTAATGAACTATTATCTTATGTGTTATTTTAGTAATCAAAGTTTCGAATGTTACACTCTTCAGACAAGAGATTATGAGGAATTGTTTTGAAGCAAATGAAGCGTTGAGGATGGTGAATTATTGTTTTCCGTATTGGTGTTAGGGAAATCTATGACACGTTTCGGTACTTGTTTTTATTCTCACAAAGGGATGAAAATTTACTATTTTATTAAATGATATTGCGTGTTCGCCATCGCTTGCAATTTAGTAAGGAGACAAAGTTAATGTGCATCAAGTGTATTTTTCATTGACAAGTACAACTTTATAATGGACATGTTTCATCAAATAAGGATATCGTTTTCATGTTTGTCATGATGGATATTTATCTAAAACGTTGTAAACATGTATGAAATGGATGGTTTTCACAGCCTGTTTAAGGGTTAGTATTGCAGGAAAAAAGAACTGCTAGATCAACTTGTGAATGATTAGATAATATTAGTTATTACAAAGTGAAAGTTTAAAATGGAGAAATTATTCTTTGTGTGTCACTTCCTTACACTATGGTGTTTTAAATAAATGAAAAGAATACCTTGTGTGGTTCCTTAAGAGATAAATGGGTCAGAAGAGCAAACTTTTAAACTTTTTAAATTCAGCCAAAGTTTCGGAATGAAGTTGTGTAGCTAAGCAGTATTGTTTTTGTAGTGTTTGTAACAAGTCTGTTTGTTCTTGGAATCTTAGTGACAGGTTACCATCCTTTACATGCAACATGTATTTATTTCAGTTGTCCATTGGTACATCTTGTCTTGGTTAATAGACAAGTTTTATGATTGACAAAAACCTTGGTCGTCTTGAAGAAAAGGGCATACAGGGAATCTGAGGAACAATTTGTTGAACTGTGTGGTGTTGACGTCCACAAGTGAAAGTGGAAAGTCTTTGAACATTCTCATTCCACTGTTGAGTCGGTATTGAGGCACTGTATCCATATAAGAAAGACCATGGACTATAGAAGTTTGTCCACCAGCACAAGTTCATCTATTACTTTTCTCCAACTTGAGATAAACCCACTGCAACGAAAACAGCAGTCAGTTAATTCCTTTACTGGCAGAAAAATGTATAGGAAAAATGTGTCAATGGATAAAAGAGAGAAAATTAGCTTGCGCTGTAAGCAACCTATGTTTAAACTGTTGAGTAGTTTGCAACCGTTGACTTCAAACGAAAAAGACGTTGCCCTTGAAGAAGTGCGTTTATTGGGCTTAGTACCGTTTGTTCCCAACTGGCTAGTACTGGGTTTCTATGGTTATCTTGGGTTCCGTTTCTTCGCAGGTTTCGATAGTACTACGTACAATAAGGTAGGTATCTTTCAACGGTTCACTTCACTGTGAATGAATATTAGTGAATAGAACAGTAGAGTCATTCTTACACTATTATGGCCTATAATGTTCTTGGCCAATGAGCGATTTCGTGATAACTTTAAGAAGGCACTTAGACAAGGTTCCGATGATAACTGAAAACGATATGATTGCTTGAATAAATAGGGTGACTTTTACGGGAATAGAAAGTATTCCTTTGCAACTAATTGATACCGCATTGCTGTAGCGTGTTCATCTTTAGCCAATACTTTTTTTCTTCTTTGAACGACAGTTGGTCGTCTATTTCATTCATAATTTTATAGTTCCTATAGCTAACACCAAGTCAGCGAAGGACCAAAAGTCCTCATAATGCACACATTTTTGTTATTCGTCTTTACAAATAGTACAGCAGACATCAGTTTGTGTCAATAAACCCAAAACGTGCACAACGCATATGACTGCAGCAAATGGCAGAGATGACCAATGATACCATGCAAAGGTTTTTCGTTAAAAGAATTGCAAAAACATTCTTCCTTCAAAACATGATTTCTGTTGTGAATAAAAGAATAGATATGAATTAGATGACTTTCAAGCAATGAAATAAAACAAAAACATTTAAGAAGGACAGATAATATGACTCACGTAAGAAATTTGTGCTTTTCCTAAAATCCAAAGGGATCTCTAAACGTTTTGTCCAAAAATGGCATTTTGGATGGCTGGTGGTGAGAGCATGAAACTGCACCTCAGAATGAACAACCATACTTTACACTTCGAGACACCTCTTCTTGGTATGGCTTTTAACTATAACTTTTCATTGTCATTTCATCTTCAACTTGTGTATTTAGAAGAAGTATTCTCTGTTTTAAAAGTGGTATTAGTTATCGACAGCTGTCTAGGGTTCATTTGCAGCTGGGTCTATACCACAGGAGAGCATTCAGGTTTCCATTGGGAAAATTTAAGCACTCATTCTCCTCAGGTCATTTACTGGTTAAGTGTTGTAAATATGCTGTTAAAAATTCGACCAACCTTCCAAAGAAAATCGTTGACTCCTTACCTAATTGTCTACGAGTGGTTATTCTGGTTCCCAATGAAAATCTATTGAAAAGTTTTATTGCCTTGTCAGAAACTTGCCAACCAACAAAGAATGGTTGGGAAAACAACAACCAGCAGTCAACCACTTCTTTTGTTGAAGCCGAAAGAGAGCAAGTTTCATCGAGTTCGAACCGTTCGTTGTCAATTGAAACAATTTTCATGATATGCAACCTTCAATTCAAGTATTCTTATCAAAACATCTTCAATCCGATAATTCTACTTATGTTCAATTTGAACAAGCAATAGAGAATGCGAATATTTTTATCACCGGTCTGATCTTTGACCCATTGACAAGTCATCGGGTGGCAAACATTTTAGAAAGACGACAACATCAATTACTAGCATGTGTTATTTATCCTTCATCATCCACTCTTATAAATATAACAAGTTGGGTACATTTGAATTCGATCCATTCAGCAATAGAGATAATGTTTATCGATTATTATCTGATGACCCTTCATCCATCGATAATGAGAGCAAACAGATGAATGACTTGGAACTTGTGCGCAAGTTTAAAGTACTTCCAAAATTAGTGGAATATTTATCACCAGAGAAAGAGAAGATGTTTCTACTTATATCCGTTCTTTTCATCATTGGATGAGTGGCAACGTAAAAGATGTTAAAACATGCCTGGAATCCATCATTGAGAGAAGTATAGTGAATGGAATGGAGAAAGATGAACAAAAAGTCGTCTCTCAAGATACCCATCGAATAGATTGCGAGCAACATGTAATGAAAATGGAAATTAAAAAGGAATTGATGGAATGTAGTCAAACGGTATTATCAAAAGATTGTCATTCAATGCCAACCCCTTGGCAATTAGAACAAACAGGTCATCAAGATTTAACCAAGAAAATAGGAGTATATCTCAATCAAACCAAACAGTCTATTGATGTTATTGCCGAGGATATTGGACTAGAGTCTTCAACTAGTTGTCAACTTGCGTGGAAAAAGTATGTAGAAACATTGGTAAAATTTCATTTACGCTATCCGCAAGATTTGGCAAGAGAGTTGGCACAATTGAATAGAAGAACACATAAAAGTGAAAATTGTATGCCAAGTGTGACGGATATCTTTCGGGAAAGACGAAAGGATCTACATGAAGCTGTTCTTCGTTTAGGAGGTTATCGACAAGCAGCAAAAGTATTGGGTCTACGAAGATATCGACGTTCTCCCAAGACGATGAAACGTTTAGAAGATTTTAATGTTTTTACTAAAAAACTCAAAACTTTTCTAAAACAACGAGCACAAGAAATGGATAGTGCTAGAGCTGAGTGGATAGAACAAATCATGCCTAGGATGGTAGACTTTAGAGAAGCTGGTAGAACAGATTTGTTAGAAGCTATTCATTATCATGGAGGACAACATGCGGTAGCTCAGAAATTGGGTCTGCAAATGCATTATCAAGCAGCTTGTAATCAGTTCCTTACTGATTTCAAATGTTTGAAACAAGAAATCAAACGTGTTCTGGTAGAAGAATTAGGGGATGTCTATCCATCCAATGAAATGCCAACAATGAACGATTTCAAAAACATTGGAAGAATGGATTTGATTGCTGCCATTCGTATTCATGGTGGTATGAGGAAAGTAGCCAATAGAATTCAACTCAAATTACGAAAAGGTTCACGTGCCACACAATTACGGATAAAAGATTGGAATTGGTTAAAAAAGGAGATTGAAGAATGGATAAGAACCCACGGTAATCCTTCCTTTCCACTTTTACCTACCAGTCGACAATTACTGGAAGCTGGTAGACAAGATATGGTTAGAGCTATTAGATTCCATGGTGGACAAGAACAAGTGGCTAACAAATTAGGGTTGATGAAGGGCGATAAAACGATCTTTGATGAGAATTTTCTTCAGTCCGAGTTGTATGTTTCTTCTACAACAACATCATCAACACATAGGTCTTCTTTAAACAAAGAAGGAAGAAGAGAAGCCTATTATTGGTGTCATTTGGAAAATGTTCGTAAAGAATTATTAGCTTTCGTATTTGAACATGGACAGCCTGGTGTGATGCCTACGAGAGCAGAACTCTTAAAAGCAGGAAGAGGAGATTTATTACGTGGTATGGCCATTCATGGTGGACAAAAGGCAGTTGCTAGAGATTTGTCTTTGATTATGATGTCTCAAGCAAAGAGAAAAACAAGGAAATGAAGTTGTTTATATGGCATTATTCTTATCCTAAGGAATCGTATTTATTTATTTGCAGAGATATTCCTATGATAAGGAAATACGTTGCATTTCAATGAGTTGGCGAAGAGTAGCTCGTAAACGGTCTCGAAGAGGATCTTCAATGAATCCATCCAACAGTGCAATCACTTTCCATACAATGGAGTGGTCCACCTGTTCAAACATCGACTCTACATGGAGCACTAACTTTTCACAAAACTCACCAAGGACTCGTTTCAAGTTGTGGTCTGTGAAGTATTCCGTTTCAAAAGAGAAAGACAAAAGATTACTAACAAGTACGAGACTTGGTTCAGTTGAAACGACTTGTAGAAATAGACTGTTATCTTCATTTCCAGCTAGAAAATAATGGAATATGTCTGTAAATAAGGAAACATATTCGATACTCTCAATGGCGTCGCTGATGGTATTAAACCAGTCCTTCCACATTGGCTCCATAATCTGCTGCTTATTCACACGTTTTAGAACCATACCCAAACAGTAAAATATCATTTTTAAAAGTGAACCAACATAACTTGAAGGTAACAGAGATAGAATACGGATTTGTAACTTCCGACCCTAAAATAATGAATAAGCAAAAATTGGCAAAGGTAAACCCATCCCAAGGTACCTTTTCAAGTGTGCAAAGCTTAGTAAATACGGTTTTGTTCGAGACACTAATGTTATCACTCTCGGATATTCTAAAGATGTTGTAAAGCCTTTGCGTCAACCTTACAATAGCTTCCTCTTCATCCGAGACGGCTATGTGTCCATTAAGAATATCTTCTATTTCAAATAATACATCATAAGCTTCTGCTATCATAAACTGTACTGTAATTCGCAAATCTTCGGAAAATAAAGTTTCACTTGACCGCGTGGAGTCTACTTCTGAAGCATTTTCCATCAGTAGCTCATGTGTAACCTATGTCAGTTTGAAAACAAAAAGGACTATTCAATTTTCTTTTCCTTACTTGTACCATTCGTCTAGGGGCATTTGGATTATATCCTTGAATATACCAAGGGCGCGCTCTAGCAACTTCAAATTGTTTTCCGAATGATGAGGAAAATAGCCAACTTTCTCCTTCTTCTTTTTCTCTAAATAATGTTTCTTCTCTGATGAAGCGTTTCCTTTGGCTGTTTGTTTTTTCAAGTTTTGGCAGTAAAAGTCTTCAGTAAGCAAACTAGAGGTCTCTAACTGTCGAATATGCATTTTCGCTATGAGTTCAATGTCGTGCGAAGACATCCATTTGGAATGAAGACGAGATGAAATCGAACGCTTATATTGTTGCCGTTCCCTGCGTCTCTCATGCTGATTTTCCATGCGTTTTCTGTTGGCTCCTCGTCGCTGAGTTTCCCTAGAATTCCAACCAGGAAAGGAATCTTTCATAGTTGGCAGCTCTCGTTGACAGGCGCGATTATCAGGTTTGTAACGTTGAGATAGTGAATCTCTCAACTCTGGATATTCCTCATTCGACAATTTTCTATCTAAAACATGCTCTCGAAATACATTATCGCGACGTTCCCTGAAAGCAGCTGAGCCCGTTTGCATTGGCTGGGAGCTCTGCTGATAAAACCTTTCTTTTTCCGCTTTAGGAGAAAAATGTCCCAAAGGGCCTGCATACTTTGGAAAACTATCTCTTTCTCTAGAAAATATCTGACTCCATGTCGGTGCCTCTCCTTGTGGTGCTTCTGTTTTTGCAAGTAGAGACTTTTCCAAGTCTTCTGCAAACAAAACTTTTTTCTGGGTACCCAAAGACTCCAAGTTCCTTGGAAAGCTACCAAGTTTCTCATTTTCACGTTCTCTTTCAAGTAATAAACTTGGGCTTCTTTCCAATTCAATTAAAGGTTGACCCCACAACTGCGAGACCTTTGAACTCTTGGGATCATTTCTTAGCTTCCCTCTGTTCAAAGGAGCTTGCACCTCAGTGTCCTCGTAGTAATGTGATTGTAAAGTTAAACTGTCAAGTCCCTTATTCAGTTCCTTGAAAGGTTTCTCTTGAAACAATCGTTCCCGTTTTTCCTCCTCCAATTTGGAAGCAAACTGTTGATGTTCTATCTCCCAAGAAAAGTCTAAATCTACTGAGTTCATAAATGTCTCGTCATTTCGTTCATCTAGCTCCGAATTTTCTTCAGTCAAGGTGGTTTCTTCTTCTTCCAAAGGATCGAAACCTCGTTGCGGTTCCTCCATTCAAACCAACACACCAATGCCAAGAATCTTAAATTTCCATGTTGCTTTGGGTCTTTTTGAAATGTTACTTTGCACTGTCTACTGACAAAGCTATGCTACAAAATTCAACTTGTGTCCAAAATGTTTGTCTTTGTTCATCTATTTTTTTTTATAAATTATAAGCATTGTTCCTTTTCAAATATAAAATATGCATCTCCATACAAAAGCTGCAATCCATCCAATGACACATGACTTGATAGAATTTCTTATTGACCAAGCTTTCATTGCAAACCAAAAGTCTTATGCGCTCTCTCTCTCTTTCTCTGTTTGTGTTATTCTTTGTATTACTTCTTATTTAACATCCCCAAAAAACTCAATATCTTGTTCCATCCAAAAATGTTCAAAGCAACCTGTTGCACGACGGGTTTTCTTGGTCTCATTTTCTTGGCTACTAGTCAAACAAACAGTTCTATGGCCTCAGAAACACTCCCATTTCAATCATTTTCATCAGCTTTCAACCAAATAGGCTATATGATCCTTTCTACCTTCTATATGTTTTCAACAAACTCAAAGTCCTGGTCGTCCATAACTTAAACCGAATGCCATTTGAAACAGCTCTTTCCAAGCACGAAGAAAAGAAGAAAGAAACCTTCCACTTTCATGGCTGGCTCCTCTTCTTTTCTTCAAAAGATAACCCATAAAAACTACCGTACTCACAACGCTCATAAGAAACAAAGGATTCTCTAACTTTTGTAGATAGTCTCTTGACCAACCAATGACGCCATTCTCTGAAACAGGTGAACTATCTAAACTATTCCTATGTTCCGACCAACTCGGCTGTACTATTGTCTCTTCATTAGCAACACTTGATTCTTCCACCGACTCTTCAACTGGTCTTTCTTCCCTTGCTTGCTCAACACCTTTACGCAACTCCACTTCTATAGTATCAAGCCAACTTTGGTCTACAAAAGAGAAATTGCACAACTCCTCTCTGACCATAGCAAGACCCTCCTTTCTCCCACTTTCCTCTTCACTAGCTAACACTTCCAAAATATATATTTCCAACAAATGAATCTTTTGTTCATTCGTAAACTCAAATGAACCAACATTCTTTCTCCCACCTTTTATCTCTTTTTGGCGCGCTTTTTCAACTTCATACCAACGGCCAAGCAAGTCTCTTGCCAGTTGATGATATTCCGTTTCTGTCGTCACTAGAAACAAACTAACACTATACACAGTAAGCAAACGAAAAAAAACATCTTTAGAGTTTACCAAGTATTGAAAACTGAAAAATTCTCCAATGTTCTGGTGAACAACTGGTTGCTAGATAAAGTGCCTCCTCTTCTCTACCCAATTCATACAGTGCTTGCATTTGTATACACAAGCATTCATCACGTTCAACAGGACTACATCCTGACTTTAAAACTTGTTTTGTTAACTTGAGTACTTGATGATAGTCACCAAGAATATGTGCTTTTCTGATAGTGGTCATGCGTTTTTGTGTTGACATGCCACAATTTCTCATCAATTGGCCAATTAATCAATTTGGCGTCGCAGTCCGAGTGTCAGCCTTCACATATTTGCTTGATTGACACAAGCATAACCTTTTTGTAGACGACAAACTACATACATACTCACACATAGGATGGAAGAAACGGATGAAAACTACTCAATAGACGGACAATTACAAGAGAAATTGAAAGATATCACTCTTGAAGAATTTACCAAACTGTCAGCAGCTGAAAAGGATCTGCTTCCCAAAGCAAGAAGAAAGAAACTTGAGAAATTAGCAAAGGACCAAGAAAGAAAGGAACAGAAAGCAAAAGAAAGAGCGGCGCAGTTGGAAGCAGAAAAATCACAAAAACTGGAAGAAAGCAAAAAGATTAAAATTGTGCAAGATCCAAATCTACCTAAACCCTTGGTAGTCAAGATTAGAGATATAAAGGATAATGTTGGAAAGCGAATTCAGGTGAGTATCTTTCTTGAATCTCGATTACCCAAGTGACCAGAGGATTGAACAAGGTTTTTGGTTGGGTACATCACCTGCGTTTTGATGGTAAAAAACTTTTGTTCATAGAGTTGCGTGATGGTACAGGTTTTCTTCAGTGTGTATTATCAGACTTGTTATGTCAGACATATGAAGCATTGACACTTCATCGTGAGGCTACAGTGAATCTCATAGGAGTTCCAGCATTGGATGAACGAGCAAAAGGTACTTTTCCGGGAATCGAGTTACATGTTGACTATTGGGAACTCATTGGTCCAAGTCCTGCCGATATTGAAAACATATTAACTCATGAAAGCAATCCAGATATTCTTTTAAATAACAGACATTTAGTTATTCGTGGTCGACGCACTTCTACAGTGCTCAAGTTGAGGTCCATTATATGTCAATGCTTTCGAGAACACTTTTTTGATCGAGGATATGTGGAAGTGACCCCTCCAACCATTGTACAGACACAGTGTGAAGGAGGCTCAACACTGTTTCAACTTGACTATTTTGGTGAGCCTGCCTACTTAACACAAAGCAGTCAAATGTATTTGGAAACCGCAATAGCAGCTGTTGGGGACTGTTTTTGTATTCTTCCAAGTTATCGTGCAGAAAAGAGTTCCACTAGAAGACATTTGGCAGAGTTTCATCATATTGAAGCAGAATGTCCTTTTATCACTTTTGAAGATCTCCTAGTCAAAGTGGAAGACTTGGTATACGATGTTATCAAAAGAGTGCTAGAAAAGGTGAGTGTTTCCTGACTGAAACGGAATGATTGATTCAGTGTTCTTTATATTTAGGCAGGAGATATGGTACGTGAATTGAATCCCAATATACAAATACCAAAACGTCCTTTCCGAAGAATGACATATGAAAATGCCATTCAATATTGTCGAGAACACGACATCTACAAAGATGAAGTAACTAAAATGCATTTTGAGTTTGGAGATGATATTCCTGAACTTCCAGAAAGAAAGATGACTGATCAAATCAATGAGCCTATCTTTCTGACAAAGTTTCCTGTTTCTCTAAAGTCATTTTATATGAAGAAGTGTAAAGATAACAAGCAATTAACGGAAAGTATGGATCTGTTGCTTCCTGGTGTCGGAGAGATTGTTGGTGGTAGTATGAGAATTGATGATTTAGACGAGTTATTGGAAGCCTATCAACGTGAGAAAATGGACCCTTCTCCTTATTATTGGTTCACTGATCAGGTAATCGCAGTCTTTAAAGAAAGTTGATAAAAACTAATGATAACTTAGAGAAAGTATGGTTCAAGTCCACATGGCGGATATGGTTTGGGATTGGAACGTTTTTGTTGTTATTTGCTTGGTCTTTATCATGTTCGAGATGTTTGTCTCTATCCAAGATATAGAGATAGATGCAAGCCATAATATGAATGAACCCTAATAAATACAAGTTGTCACTGTGGTGTGTCTTTCTAGCAATGATTCTCTATGTCTTCACTTACATATATATATATATATATATATATATCAGCCAATAACTATCACAAAATAAACAACAACAACAACAATATATCAATTATAAGTAATGAGCTACAAAGCAAAATGATGAACTGCTGTTTTCGAATAACAAAACAATGTCGTTCAATACCCAATAGTTCCATCATAAGTAATGAAAAACCAACTTGTCCATCCATCTTCCATAAAGGTGCCATATTGGATATGCCTATGGTTGCAGAAAAAAGTATCAATAGACGAAGAATCCTATCTAACTGATCGATTGGCTGCCATTTCACAACATATTGATAAAGACTATAAGGCCATGATATTTTTGGAATAAACTCTGACCACTGAATAGATAAAATGGACTCTATAACCAACACCATTTCTTCTATCGTTCCATCTTTTGCTTTCAAAACGGTCAGACAAACAAGATGACGACCTCTCTCAGTATATGGAACTAGAAACTGGACTCTTTCTTCTGTTGTCTGCTGACATTCACCCAAAGATATCGACTGATTGCTAATCCATTCATTGAAGATACATAATGCATTAGGTTCTCCCTGATTATTGGACACTATATCTACAAAACAACTCCAAGACACATTTCTTTTATCCTTTTCAACAAAACCAGGACAACATTCATCAAATGGTCGATAAAAAGGACTTTGCATCAACTTTTCCTTATTCACACAAAGACCAATAGAAGTTTTCAAATCATTTACTGCTTTTAGTTGATCAATGTTATTCACACGAATATTATTTAGCATTAATAATCGATCGCCTATCTCCATTTTCGACAGTAAAGTATCCTTTGAACTCGTTTCTGAAACAACGAGTCCTCTTGTAAACAAAGGGAATACCAACAAAGGTAAACAGTGTAAAATAACTAGGCATACAAAGCAAAGCATCATGTTGAACCAAAATCCAGCACATATCACACGAAGACGACTCTTTCGTGGCAACTCTTCCAGGTCTTCATCCAACGTAACAAACATTCCAGGAAGAAAGAAAAAGGAAAAAATACCCATCCTTCGAATCCATAGTCCTTCGGTCAACGCTGCTGCCGCATGTCCCAACTCGTGAATGGATAGTGTCAACACTAAGCACCCCAGTCCACTTGGCCAGCCAATAGGAAGCGTTCCATTATTCTCTTTCATCCAAGAAGATAAACGCTTCACTGTGTTAACTAACAGATCAATCGAAAACTTACTCAACGTAAAAGTACTAGAATGTGTCAGTTCGGAAGGATGATTCCCAGTCAATCCATGTTTTACAAGATATATAACAACGAGTATGCACAATAATATAGAGTCAACCAAGAGTATCGTACACATAAATATACAAGCAACCAGTCCAAACCAAACTCCCAAACTAAAAAAACCACGAAACAATCGTCTATATCGACTACAAATAATGCTTAAAGGTTGCAGAGCTGTCTCACAACTCCATATAATATAATAGCTATTGATATATAATGCATGTGATTCCAGCCAAGAGGAAATTCTTCCATGATTGGTATAATCTAACCATCTATAACAAACATACCCACTGAACCAACAAAAACACAACCATTCAACAAGATGGACCATTCCCACAAATTGTTTGATGAATGGCAACTGACGCATTGGATATTGTCCTTCAACACTCATATGTTTGATTGGCGGTTTGTTATCTATCATTTCTTTGCAGAAACTTTATTACTGTCTTTTTACTTTTCAATACTAACAACTGTACAAAAGCTTTTATTTCCTCCCGCTTCCTTATGTCATAGCGTATTTGTAGAAAAGATATGTGAACACTACCTTGGCCAGTGGAAACCGAAACATATCTCGAGTTGCCGAGAACAGTGTCTCTCCTCATGTATTAGTCTATTCGATTCTGGAAGCCTCAGTTCTTTATTCATTTGTGCTATAGTGGTCATATTAAGTTCGTTCTTCTTGCATCTTCCTTCCATGTGGAAAAGACGAGTTCAGCTTTGTCGTCCAACAGTTCCTTTAGACCACAGTTGGTTTCAACGACTAAGAAAACCTTGGTGGACACCTCCTCCTGTTGCATTTCTCACAATATGGATGTTTTTGAAGGTGCTTCAAACTTATTCATTTGCGTTAATTTTCGAATGTCATCAAAGAAATCCCTTCTCATTACCTGTTTTGCTCACTTTATCCTATCTCGTTCTTGCTGACCTGTGCAACCAAATATTTTTTATTCAGCACGACTTGGTTGGTGCAATGGTGATGATGTTGTTGCTCATAATGATGCTGATATTTATCATTGTTCTCTTTTTGAGAACAGCTCAGTTGGCTGCTATCATCTTGACTCCGTTATTTATTTGGTTAATTCTAGCTAGCAATTTGAGCTTTGCTATCATGCAAATGAACAGTAACACGCAAAGTTGCCAGAGACAGTCGGTTAGAGATGAGTAAATAGAAAGCCAGTTGGATTTGACTTGTATAGAAGCCTTTGATTAATAAACACTCTTGAATCAAACGAACGATTTCTGAAACTAGCTAGTTGCTTATTTTGTTCAGCGTGATACCTTGACGAATCTCTTCCAATAACAATTCACGAGCAGTGATGGGTCTAGCCAAAGGCTGTCTTCGAGGAGGGGTTGACCGCAGTTGTTGTCTTCCATACTGTATTTCTAATAATAACTTGTCTCGAACACTAGTATCCATCTTGATTTCGTCCTTTTCCTTTTTCCTTTGAAAAGGTGGGGCTTTCCTAGTTCGAATGGAAGGATTTCCTGGTTCTTGATTGTTCACATCAGAGGACTTTTTTTCTGATGTGGAGGCTGTGGAAGGAGCAGACTCACTATTCACTTCCGAATTCAAACTATTCGGTAAACTATATTGGTTATGAATCACAGGCTTTGAAGAAGAAAGTTTCGTGAAGTTGTATTGTGTACTTTTTTCAGGTTGAACCCAGTTCTGTAGCAACGATTCTGTCGTTTTTTCCAGTAGCAGATATGCAAGTCTTTTCGGAAACACAAGATACCGTACTTTGACAAGTGTTGTTTTCAGTACGACAGCTGGTTGATTCCTTTCTTTTCTCATATTTTGGTCCCATCACATCGTTGTTGGGTGCATTATCTATGAGGTATTTGTCTAGCAATTCCTCTATTTCTTTATCGCTACAAGAGCTGTCCAATTCTTCACTTGGTTGTCTGGTACAACGTTTATCTCTGGATGGAGGAAAATTATTTTTCATTTGATGACAGGTTGGTAAACAAGAGTATTGGGAAGGCATTTCATGAAGGATGGAACTAAAAATAAGTGGTTCTTGGTCGTGTTTCTCACTTACATTCACTGTTTTTGTTGACCTTTTTGTCAAGATTTCTTTCCATGTACCGCATTGTAACCATGGAGGTTTTCGTTGTCGAAGGTAATGTTCTCTTCCAGTATAGAGTTCTTTAAAAGCTTGTTGGCGCGTCATAATAAAAAATGCGAAACAAGAAAATGTCAGCTTGAGCAAGAAAAGAAAAATGCTGCAAGCGCCATAATAACGACATTGGCGCCAAAAATACTTTTTTAAAATTTTTATTTACTTTGCATTATTCTCTTTGCTCAATTTTAAAGGCAACTGACAACATTGATACTTTTTATGAAGAGTCCATTTTCTTCTTAAGAAAAACAAAACACTAGGTAGTAACGTCAATTATTTAAACGAGAGATGTTAAGTCATGAATACCTTTATCTGTTGCAGCTGTCATAGTTTTTGCATGTTATGGCTAGTACACTAGTTTCAGCAGATACTTGTTACATTTAATTCAATTTCATTATAATTCTCTTTTTAGTATTGATTTCAACTATACATATATAACCAAATGAATTGTTTACGTTCAAAACAGAATTTGGTCATTTACTCGCAAGGAAGATAATGGAGGCAAAATGCTGAAGCTGTTTATCCTAATGATACTGTTACCTGATGATCCCTATCGCAAATAAGGAGTTAGATGACCCTCAAAGTGCATTTGACGGTTTCTTCTGTCATTTTCCCTTCTCTACCACAGAATATGTTTTTGATTCGTTTCTCTTTTTCATTTAACAAGGCAATGTTCTTTTCATATTACAGGTTGACCCATTTCTAGTTCGACTCGTACACCACGAAACAGTAACAAGTCCCAATAACAGATGATATTCAACTAGTCGTAAAAACAACTTTGGGAAAAAGATATTGCTCACATTTCATAGCAAGTATTCTTTAGTATTATCAACACGACACTTCACCTGTGTCTCTCCTTTTCAAAGCACAGCATCACATTCAACAGTTTTATTTCAATCTATTTCCTTCAAAATTACTCTGCCTAGTCATGATGGTTTCTGTACCAAATTACTTACATCTTTCTGAGGTAATTGAATTCAAATTGGGTAATTCTGTCTGCATTGACAAGTAACGTATCTGTTACATGCCCATACAGCAGTCATTCATGACTTCAGTACCAACGCTTTCAAAGTTAATTGAATCCTCTAAACAACTCTTTCGGCTTGTCACTAGAAACTCCCAACTTTTTACTGAAATGTCTTGTGATGCAGCATGTTTTGTCGTGACCAATGCTCCTTTTCTTGGAAAAAATGCTTCTAAACCACCATCTCTATTAGTGACAAGCTCTATAACAACATTGAAGAATTAATGTTACTATTTGATTGACATGTAGAATAGCCAATTGCAATTGGCATATTTGTAAACTACAATTCTTCAAAGCAATGAAAGTATTTCTTTACTTTCCATAGAATGCTATAAAAATGACATTTTAATTGTGAAATATTCCATCTCATTGGTAATCATACGAATATGTTCATCAATACAATTCTTCCAACATTATATTTTAATCGGACCCATCGGTAAAGAAAATTGTCCATCAAGTATAAACACTGGCTTTCGCAATATGACGATTATCACTCCAATGGCAAGAAAAACCAAACTCTTTTAGCCAATACGAATTAACGATCTGTTCCATCATCTTGACTTCCATCCCTACGAAACCTAACAAAAGTTATTAATTTCCCTTGAAAAAGATACATTTGACAAACCATTTATGGATTGTACTTCGGAATTGATTCCAAATTGTTGAGGAACTGGAACCAGAATTGACATCCCAAATAGATCTATCCAACCTTATCAATTCTGCATACTGAAAACAAAGAACGACACAAACCTTGAAGGTTTTCTTGTTTCCAATTGAAATTCTCGAATGTCATTGCCATAAAAATATCTGGTCAGCTTCTTTTGCTGATAATCTTTTGCAATATCTCTTTTCTTATACTCGTAATAACAGAGACTATAAATAAACTGGTTCAGCATATTCCTCATATATAAATATAGAATCATACCCAAAGGCAGCACCACCTAAATGTGCAGCAAAGTCAATGCGGCCAAAGTTTCCAAGCAAGCCAGTTGCATCCAAAAGTGCCCAAATAACACATCTAACGAAATTGAGAATACCTTAAAAAGTATTGTGATAACTTACGCATCCTTTGCCTTTAACGGATATCCAAAAAAGTACACGTCTCTATTTGGAAATAGCATAGCATACATGAACATGACAGCCATCACAGATCCAGAAGCACCTAAACTCAACTAGAATACATTTCATCAATACGAAAATGGCTTCCACCAAGTGAACTAACTTACTGCATCTCCACGAAGAAGATATTTCGACAATAGACTAGTCAGGCTTGATGCAAGTCCACCTGCCAAGTATAAAGTCAAGAAACGTTCTGGGGATATCACGCGGCATACATCAGACCCAAAATGCATCAATAAGAACATATTCGAGAAAAGATGAAGAAAACTTCAAATATTTCATTCAGAACTAATGTATGTGAAACGTAAGATTCTTCAAATGATACTTACCCAGCATGACTAAAGTTACACGTCATAAGTGTATGGAGACGGCCTGCTTTGACAGTTGAAAGTGAACAAGTAAAATGACGCGACATGAACGGAATAAAACTGGGTACCTTCCAAGCCAAATAAACAACTGCGTTTAAACCAACAAAAGCCAGCAATAAGGAGCCTTCTGAAGTCTGAATGTCCCTCTAAAAAGACAACACACCATTTCAGAAACACGATATTAAAAAGGATGAAACGAAAAATACGAACTCTTGCATACCTGAACCCTTTTGTATGCTGACCTAGAAAGGCTTTCTAGCATAGAAAGAGTATCTTTAATTTGTTCTGAAATACTAAAAGGATGCTGGTCGACTACGTCTCCCTTGTAACTCAGAAAGGTTCCGGAGGTCACAAGAAGAGTGGGATAAAGATGGTAACTTCTTAGTAAGGGAAAGCTTGTCTGCTTCAATAAGCGTGGAAAATTTAAAGATTTGACCCTTTCATTAAGAAGCCGTATAAGGAAAGAAGGAATCCGCATGTTATGAACACTTGTTTCTGTGAAATCGTTAAAGAGGAGTGACAAGTTTCAAATTTTGTTCCCAGTTGGTGGTGCTGTACAAAGATCGAGGACAACTCTGTCGAGATAGTATTTTCGAAGCAAATATATCTTTTCAACAAACTGGTACTCGTAAAATATTATCATGTAAAAACATTTTTATCTTCTTGCAACATGTTCTAGCATTTGCGTCTGTGTCATTATTTACTAATTTGGATAGCAAAATTAATATAGTATCGATATGTCCGTATTGTCTGTGAATCAAGAAAGAAGTAGAATGTATTTTACAAACGAATAGGAAATGAAAGGCTTGAAATAAAACAGATATAAGTGTTTTGCGCCATAGCTCATGACCTAGTAAGCATATGTCTCGTAGTCGTTAGAGCAATGGAATAAAAAATTTAGTTAGACAGTGGCTAAAAATGAAATATTTTTAGGCATATACAAGACAGGGTTGTTACTTTCGTTCGACTAGATATCCCATTCCTCTATACAGTCATGCATGCACCTTTTAACATTGAAACGAGAAGAAGGCAAGTTCGCCACCTGAGACACGCTTTCAAACAATAAAGTCTATCATTTAGAGTCCTTTTCTATATGAATACTTCCTTGTAATACGGTGGCGGCATAATTAGACAACCAATCTTTTTCAAGAGGAATCCAGACGCAAGGCCTTTGACAATCTTTTCCATTTATTTTTACATTTTTGTTAGTGTATACAAATATACTGTTTTACGCTTTGACGACGTACTACAGCAGATTGCTTGTTTCCTTTTTACATGTCTTTGCAAAACATTTTGAGATGTATTAATACTCATCTAGCTTCAACAGTCAAACTATATATCCTATTCTAACTTTTTGACAAGGCTTCAATATGTTCATTTATAGCTACAAAAACTTTCATCGGTTATCAATATGTTTTTCTCTTTTATAAAAATGTTATGGAGTTTAAAGGCTCTGTAGGATAATGTGGTACAAACACTAAATTTCTTATATGATTTTTCATCCATTATTTCAGTCCTATGTGTGTTGCTTTAGATTGGAATTCCAAGTGATGGATTCAGAAGGCATCGGACTTCGCACCCAAAGAACTTGTAGTGTTTGTACAAGGAAGAAGGCACAATACAACTGCCCAAAGTGCCAGACAGCGTATTGTTCTCTTGAATGTTACGAAAACCATAAAGATTCCTGTGTTGCAGAATTTCACAGGTCGTCTCAAGAGTCTTTGAAAAACACTTATGCTTCAAGCTCGGAAAAGCAAAAAATGCAACGAATTTTACACAAATACTGGACCGATGAAAGTGAAGTTTTCGAGGATGCTTTGAATCCTGAAGAACAAGAACTCCTATTAAGGCAGCTGCTGGAAGAATTAGACTTTGAGGACCCGGAAGTAGTTTTTCAGAAGCTTCCAAAAAATCTTCAAACAAAGTTTCGCAAACTCATAGCTCAGGGGGAGCTGGATGATCTTATTGAAGTGTGGAAACCTTGGTGGGAAGAAGATGCACCTTTTGTAATAGAAGTTGTGCCACAAGAGGGGAGTTCCAAAGCTAGCAACAGTTCGTCTCAAACAGCAGACTCGAGCTCTGAAAACTTTTTTGGTAAGAAACCACCTTCACCGAAGTTGAAATGGCACTTGATAGAACTGTGTTTTGCATATTGTTATACGATGCGATTATTCAATGGTGATGTTCTTTCAGATAGTCTTGATAGTCTTCAATGTCTTCTTACATTATCCAAAGTTATTTCAGAGGACCGTAGATATAATACATTGTCCGAGGCTGTGAATTCCGTTATTATAAATTCTTTGGATGATCTGCATTATTCTAACTCTCGAGATTTTTCTGTGCTTATCATTGAAGATGTTGGCAAAATTTTCCAATTTGGTAGATATAGTTTATTGCGGTTTCTTGGTGATTGCCGAAACCTTGTTGCATCAGCTGCTAGTGAACTTGGGAAAAGAAGTCGTGATGAACAATTCCTGAAGAAAAAAGCATGGCGAGCTGATAAGAAACTAGCGTACTTTGAAGATTTTGTGAGGTGTTACTGGAATGGCGACTGGTCGAAAGAAATATCTTATGAGTTATCAACACTTGAAAAAAACTATCTCGAGTATCTTCAGAACAGAGAAAAACCGAACAAGTTGCGCATGCATTCCTGAGATCTTGACGAGTTGGGATAATAAGAAAATTGCAACAACAGCTGAATTAGACTATCTCCTATGACCTACAGCTTCAGTTTACTTCCAGAACCTACGTCAATTGACTGCTTTTCAACGGGTTTATATATTGGAGATTTTATAAAACATGCATTTAATTTAAAATTTAATTGTCGAAGAGAAACAAAAGACGAATTCGAATTCCCTTTTAATTGTAAAAATTTAAATCGATTTTATTTTATGCACAAAATTTAAATCTCCTATATGGTGGTCAGTATGGGTATTTCTAAGATACAGAATTTGCAGTAAACAAGGATGCTGAAACTTAAGATTATCTTCCTTACCGTAGTGATAAATTAAAAAGTAATTTTTAATTTTTAAAACATTTCAAATTTTAATTTCGTCAATCAACTTCATAGGTAACACAGAATATAATAGATAGTAGAAGCACCAATGTTCGTCTTCTGATTAAATCAAAAATTGTTGCAAATGACTTTTAAATAGAAATATGAATTCAAATTAAAATGAAAACCGAACTCATTTTTTCGTCGAAGACATCGTTTTAAAAGGAGGCCGTACAATGTCGGCTGATGTTTACTTGCTTAAAATTTTTTTTTGATTATTTAGTTACAAGCATTTATATATGTTGTCGCAGACTGTTTGAACAGAATTTTTTCTAAAAGATTCAGATATCTTGTGTAATTCTTAAGCTACTTTTTTTGTTTTCATTGTTTAAAGAGAAGACCTTGTAGAACTTAAGATCAACCCTGGATCCAATTCGAAGTTCTTTGTAATCTTTCTCGAGAATTCGAATTCTAACCTTGCCGGAATTTCCAAACTTTCCTTCAATCATTGCTTTGCCACCATTGTCAAGGTTTACCAGCATTTTCATGAAAATAGCAGGATTAAATTCTTTTTGAAATAGTCCCTTGACAATGGCCCCATTATCATCTACAAGCCGTTCAACAAATCCATGCTTATGTTTTATTTTATATAGATGCAATAATCTGTCTGGGTTCTCTTTTATATGGGTAGCTTCAGGCATTGTTTGCATCGATACCAGAATTTGTCCATGAAATGCGATTCTGCAGCGATTCACGTGCGTATCCCAATCCAATCGAGAAGCAATGAATAGTGTTTGAGGATAGAAATTGAGCAGTTTATCAGTTTTGATCAGTACAAACATATCCTTGATCTCTTCTGTTTCTGTTAGTTCATTCTCATATAAATAACGATGATCGAAAGTAAAAGATAGATCATGATTATCCCCATTTGGAATGGGAAATGGGGAGGAGAAAAAAGTTACTGTGGCAATGGCTGTAGAATGCCCAATGGTTATGTGAAACTTGGTCTTGGATAAGCATTGCTCCTTGTAGAATCTAATTTTAGATGCTGATCCTATTAGACAATTAGACAGAGATATATAACCACACGTTCCTAGGAAACCACGTTCAATCTTATCTGATGGGCATTGAGACACACAAACAGCCACTCGTTCCCCTTGGCAACAAGTAGTGACAGGTTTTCGATAAACCTGCATACCTCTTATCTTTCGAGAGATACCAATTTCTGGTACCTCAACCGTATCACCAATTCGAGCAGAGCCATGTAACACTGTGCCAGTAAACACTGTGCCATGCCCTTTGATAGCAAAGCAATGGTCAAAGGCAAAGAGAAAAGGTCCATCGCTTGCTCTACTCGGAACAAACGATAAATGTTGTAGAATAGTGTCGACCAGTTCTTTCATTCCGACAGGTTCCAATGCAACCGAATCGCTATCAACTTCTCGCGACGGATCGGCCGCAACAAAAACTACCGGAGAATCGCGAAATCTTGTTTGTTTCAGTGTCTTGATGATTCTATCTTTTATCTGGCGTAGCTTTTGGTTTCGTTCAAAAGCTGGAATCAAGTCAATTTTGTTCAGTACAACGACTGCTTTTTCAGTCACAAGTTCACCTACTACAATACATTCCGAAGTTTGAATCTGGATTCCCTTCGTTGCGTCCATGACCAAAAGTAGGAAATCCATAATTTGAGCACCTCCCAATACAGTTTTAATAAGAGAGGCATGCCCAGGACAATCCACGAGTGTCATCTGTAGCTGTTGGTATCCTCTTCCTTTCCAAAAGTCATTGGCCGGTGCCAAGAAAGCTGAAAATCCGAGGTCCAGAGTGATTCCTCTTTCCATGCTTTGTGGGTGTTTATCTAACGCTGCAGTTGAAAGAATAGTACTCAGTGCACGCACCAAACTGGTCTTTCCACAGTCTACATGTCCCATCACTCCAATATTCACATTGAAAACGTCTTTCTTCAATGTTTCGTCACCCATTCTGGCAGTTGATATCCTCTGTTACACCATCGCCATTGAATTTCTCGATAATGCACAACATTTTGTTCTTTTGCTCGGAAAGGCCATATTTTAATGACAGCTTTGGCAGGTGACCAACGACTATTATTTTTACATTCTACTCAGTCGTCTTTTATTTATCCAACAAAAAGATTTTTTTTCATAAATAATTCGTTGGGTAAGTCACTCTCACTGTTGTTTGTATAATCAGGCGTTCTAACAAGTACGAGTGTAGTAAGACCGTCGGGTAAAAACCACCAGACTTTTCCTAGAGTAATAAAAACAAGAACGTTATGGACTATGGAGGAAAAGGGAGTTTCGAAAGATATAGAGTTGCCTCCCTGGTTAGACGAAGAACAAGCAGAGAAATATGGTTACGTTATGCCTTCCAATCCGGAAGACGAAGTGGATATCAGATTGAACGCTAAATTTAGAGATCCAGAAGAAACGTTACCTACACATTATTCTGCTTTGGGAGGTATACGACGTCCGGCAAGACATCCCTATGACAAGTCGATGCGTTACTCCGCAATGGACGAAGTTCGAGAGGAAGTTATTCACATGAAGCCGTACGTTCCCATCTATCCAACGGAAGTGATAGCACAAAAGTTGGGAAAGAGAGTGCAAGATATTGTCAAGCTTGATGCCAATGAGAATCCATATGGACCTGCACCTTCTGTTTCGAAAGTTTTATCCTCTGCATCATATCTCCACATGTATCCTGACCCAGAATCACGTTTTTTAAGGGAGAAGATTGCTGAATATGTTGGCGTGAGTGATAAGCAAATTATTGCTGGAGCAGGAGCAGATGATTTGATTGATATGGTATTTAGACTTTTTATTTGTCCTGGGATTGGAGACTCTATTGTTACATTTCCACCGACGTTTGGTATGTACAAGTTTGATGCGGATTTATATGAATGCAAAGTTTTTACAGCATGGAGAGATGAACATAATATAAGTAAACTTCCAGTAGAACGTGTAGAGGGTCTCTTTGAACCAGAAACTTTGGGTCCTTTTCCTAAAGTGGCTTTTGTTGCATCACCTAACAATCCTGATGGTTCGGTTATTTCAGATGATGATTTAAGACAGCTTTTAGAACTGCCATTAGTTGTTGTTTTGGATGAAGCTTATTATGAATTTTCGGGCAAAACGCATGTTGATTGGCTAAAAGATTACAATAATTTGATAATTTTGCGTACCTTTTCTAAGTGGGGTGGGTTAGCAGGCTTACGTCTAGGGTATGGTATATTTCCACTTGAAGTTGTTGATCAAGTTTGGAAGATTAAACAACCATATAATGTTAATGTTGCAGCACAATTGGCTGGTATAGCCACTTTAGAAGAGAAAGACCTCATGTTGGAACGTGTGAAGAGAATTCAATTGGAAAGAGAACGTTTCTATCAATGTATCAAAAAGTATGAGCATATTCTGAAACCGTATCCTTCGGAAGCCAATTTTGTACTTTGCCGAGTAGAGAATGGATATCATGCTTGTGATATTTATAAGAGGTTAATGGAACGAGGTATTCTTATCCGTTACTATGATTCTCCTGGATTGAGAAACTTTGTTCGTGTCTCTATGGGTACAACAGCACAAATGAATGCCTTTTATGAAGCATTGGACAGCAGTCTATAAAGTGGCTTATCCCTCTAATGAAGGAGAATGTTTTTATGAGACAAGATGTTGTGACGTTTTACACAAGAAAAAGTAAAAGGTTATCTACAAATATTACTTATAACCTCCAAAAAGTATCATGTTATATATGATATTTGAATAGCAAACCGACTGGCAAAAACGCTTTTCATTCAATACACATGAAGACCCATGTTTCTTAAGAATATTTTCTATTCAAACCTTTTTACTGGACATTGGTCATAGCCCATTTGTAGTCATGGCGACTAGAAACTCATATCATGCATAATATCTTTTTGAATATTTTGAAACATCATATAGCTTGTAACTATGACTACATTATCAAACTATTTTGGAGAAGGAGCCTCCATATTACTCACTTCCAACTCTATTTTCCAATAATTACAAGAATTTTACTTGGTATGAACCCAATTTTATCCTTCGTCGCCATTTGAACGATATACCTTTTTAGAAATCTTTGTAGCTTGATATCCTTTGAGAGTTGTGTTTGGGAATGGTTCCTAAATTGCTTCTTGACATTACAGCTGAAATGCATTTTTTAGGTTAGTATTCAAGACATTGCATCGTCTTTATAACTTGCCATCACATGAAGAGCTGTTTCTAGAGACTTGTGAACTTTATAGTTTTAATAAAGGAACGTGTCTTGATGAACCATTCAGTGGATCGATCTTCTTTGGTGTTGCTTGGGATTATGCGACTACTTACTTATAACTTTTTACAATGTCCTAAAACAAAGACCTTTCCTTTAATACTAGAACCTACACAAGTAGAAACAATAGAAACAGAATATAATAAAGAGTTCTTAATTCGGATGTTACCCAGACTGGATTGGAACCTTGTACGACAAGTGAGTCGTCAGTTTGCTTTCGGAGAACTACCAGAAGCCTTACCGACGGAGACAAGTGATGAAGCAATATTTCGAGTATTACATAAAGTATTGTTAGAAGTAAGTAATGCATCTTTGACACCTACACATACTAAAGAACGTCAGACACATATTAAGGAAGGAGTCCTAAGAAGTCAGGATGGAACCACATATCCTATTAGAAATGGTATTCCTAACATGTTAATCACACAAGTAGAAGAGGAACAATCCTCATAATCTATGCTTCTTTTTATTTCTTGATAAACAGAGAGTTCCACCAACATCACATTCATATGCTTCCAATGACCAACGGATTATATGCCATCGCTTCCTGAACTGCTGACCAAAGTAGGACCAGCTGCTCGACGAGCTTCTTCAGCAGCTGTCTTCTCTTCTTCAATCTCTACAATGTATTGTTGAATGGCAGTATCATCTAACATCTTAAGGCCTTTATCTGGTAACATGACTGCCACTTCTATATTCTGATTACTTGCTTCAACCACTTCTAACAATGCTCGAATAGCTAATTTGACACTCGTTTTCTCATCTTCCTCTTCTGATGCTTCGTTCATGACTTTAAAATAATTCTTCTCCAAAAACTCAATAAGAGTCTTGGCATTTCTTCCAATGGCGTTGGCTTTCCATTCTGAAAAGGTTCCTGAGGGATCCGTTTGATACAGACGTGGCGTTTTGTCCGTATCAAATCCAATAATCAAGGTTGAAATACCAAAAGGCCTTACACCTCCACTTTGAGTATATCTCTGTTGTAAACTTGCAATATATCGGGTAATATAATCTACTGATGGCGCATCTTCAACTGTCAAACGATAACTTTGACACTCTACGCGGGCGCGATTGATCAACACTCTTGCGTCTGCCGTCAACCCCGCAAAAGCCAAACAAATATGACTATCTAATAGACACATTTTACGTACAGTTCGTGCCTCTTGCAACTTGGCAATACTTTTCTTTTCCACTGCCAGCACTATAACATTCTTCCCTCTTAGACCCACCTTACCAAACAAAGAGATGACCATCGGTTATAATTGCTCAAAGTGATACTTACAGCTGTTGTTCCTTTTCTCACTGCTTCTAGTGCATATTCAACTTGAAATAAGTGACCATCTGGAGAAAATACTGTGATGGCTCGATCATATCTTGACTGCGACATGAAAAGGCTCTGAACTGCACAAGACTGCCAAATCCAATGAGAAAATGTTTGGCAGTTGTTGACGAGTGACCATTTGAACGACATGCAAAGTCACTTTGCTTTTGGAACAGCAAGTTCTATAGGCTCTTCAAGTGGAAATTGGTTACAACCACCAACAGTTACCAGTTCACTGCTTGCTTCTACAGTTTCTCCTGTCCCTACTACACTATTGGGTAGCAACCAAGCTTCAGCTGGAGCAGTTGCTTCAAGTGGCGCTCAAACAATGTCATTGACTCAACTAGCAGAATTTCAACAATTGAAAGAGGCTTTCAATACTCAAGGGCCATATTGTCGGTTTCGTCAAGTATTCTATAATGCTTCTTCCATGGCTGCTAGTATCAATCAGCAGGTACCACAAGGAATGGATCCAAATATATGGGAACAAATTCAAAAGAACAATCCAGATTCCTCTCGTTTAATACCTGTTCAACTTTCAGGGTTTGATGAACTATTCAATCGTGTGCAACATCAAAGCCAACGCATTCAAGAACATATACAAGCACTGGATGGTATTGAAAGAATGTTATCCGAATGTTCAGATATCGAAAAGACAGACTGTACCATCAAGTTGACTGACTTTAGAACGCGTTATTATATGTTGTTTAGAAGACTAGTGCAATTCATTGGCAGAGTTTGGTGCTTGTTGTCACGAGGTCGACCCTTACGTACAGAGGAACTGCAAATGAAGGAGAATATTACAGTTTGTGAACGACGAATTACTTCTCCTGGACAATTGAGAGATAAGTTGGCTGATCTCATGGAGTTGTTTCGTTCCAGTATTTCCATATATAAGTTGAATGTAGGGAATCTTACATGGTCCATTGTTTTATGATGTATTTATTTTCTTGGATAGGAACCCAACTATCATGCTTCATTTCCTAAAGAGTCAATGGAACGTATTCATAGAGTAGTTAGTAAACAACAGGAAGGGTTGGATCGATTGCTGCAAGTGTCGATTCAATTGGAGAAGGATTTGTCAGTTGTGGCAGATGGTTTGATGTCATTATCTTATAGTGCTTAAATTGGTTGTGGTACAGTATTTCGTTTTCTGATATCAATTGTGGATTGGAAAAGGGTTAAAGTGTTCAGAGCCATGGGTCATTGGCATCTTTGACGAGCTTTGTATGTATGACAACAGGAGGAAAGGAATGGTTGGTTCTAAGCGGCATTCTCGAAAGTAGTGTTAAGTTTTGGGTACTTTCAGTTAGTAGAAGCACCTATTTGAGTAGCTTCTAGATAGCTCTTGCTAACCTTTGTTGTCCTTTGTTTCAATATAAATTTTCAAATTTATGATGTGCATTGGCTTCTAATCCATAGAGGCGATAATGAGACAATGTTTTCCTCACCAGCTGCCAAAAATTGACTGGTCGCATGGACAAGTCATACTTGTAGGAAGAACAAGGGCGGCGTTTGATGGGATACTTTTACAATATATTCTTCATTTCATTGGTTATATTGTTAATGGAATTTGAAAAATGGACATTTGTCGTACGATATATGACTGAGATAAAAAACCAGTTGTGTACATCAGAGAACTACAAATAATATTCCAATTTGAAAGATGACATAGGAAATAGTCACGGCGACTTGTTCCTTTCAGGAAACCAGTTGATACTTTCACTTTTATGAAATAATGAAAGCTCTAATAAATCCTCAATATGTTTTTCAAGTGCAGCCAAAAATTAGATGAAACAATAAAAAATGTTGTTAATAGGCAAAAGGTTTGGACACTTCAATGCAAAAAGGACATCTCCTCGGAAGCCATTCGACACAATCTCCCAAAACGTCTCTTCGTTGCTGATTGTTCTGGTGGATTGCCTCGTTCGAGTTTACTCGGTTTTACTTTCTATGGAAACCATTCAACCAAATGGGGACACAAAATATACAAACAACAATAGAACCCTTAGTTCGGCTGTGAGTGTGACTGTTGCTGACTTGTCTCCTTTGCACCATGCCCGTCTTGAATATTTCCCAAGACATCCACCGGTGAGTAATGACTCAAGTAGGAAGGTGGTTGGTTAACTGAATGTGGGTGATAGATACTGAAAGGTGCCTTTGGTTGGAGAGAAGGAAAATCAACAGATTCTGCGGATGATGCAGAAGAAATAAAGAAATATTTTCCCAACTTGTATGGTCAACCACCAGTATTCATATGTCCTAATAGAGGAGGGCCAGTCACTATAGGAAAAACATTAAAAATTGGAGTTGTTTTATCCGGTGGTCCAGCTCCTGGTGGACACAATGTTATTTCTGGCTTGTTTGATTACTTGCGTAACAGAAACATAGATTCTGTATTGTATGGTTTTTTGAATGGTCCCAGTGGAATTGTCAATGCAAAATATGTAACTTTGGATGAAGAAAAGATATATCCTTATCGTAACCAAGGTGGATTTCATATCATTGGGTCAGATAGGACGAAAATTGAAACACCTGAACAGTTTATGAAAGTGGATGAAACAGTGAAGAAACTGGATTTAGATGGATTAGTGGTGATTGGAGGGGACGATTCGAATACCAATGCTGCTATACTTGCAGAACATTTTGTTGCCAATAATACAAAGACAAAAGTGATTGGAGTACCCAAAACTATCGATGGAGATTTGAGAAATGCTTATGTGGAAACATCTTTTGGCTTTGATACTGCTGTCAAAGTCTATTCAGAGGTAAACATTATTTTCTATATGAAAACATGAAATGGACTCATTTCTTGTCCTAGTTGGTTTCAAACTTGGGATATGATGCTATTTCAGCCAAAAAGTCGTGGCATTTCTGTCGTCTCATGGGAAGATCAGCTTCTCATATTACTCTTGAAGTGGCATTACAGACACATCCAAACATGGCATTGATTGGCGAAGAAGTCATGGAAAAGAAACAAACATTAACACAAGTAACCAAATCCATTGCAGACCTTGTTATGGAACGTGCTGCTATGGGTAAAAATTTTGGAGTTGTTCTGTTACCTGAAGGTCTTGTTGAATTCATGCCAGATGTTGACAAGTTGATATTGGAATTGAATGAAATCCTAGCGGGAGGGCATTTGGAAGAAGACCAAATTATTCCCAAGCTGACAGAGCAGTCCAAATATTTGTTTCAGTCATTACCTCCGTTGATTGCCAAACAATTGACCCTTGATCGAGACCCACATGGGAATGTTCAAGTGAGTAAGATCGAATCTGAACGCCTTCTTATTCAAATGGTTTCAGAAGAATTGAAAGAAAGGAAGAAAGCTGGACAAACCAATTGCGCATTTTCGCCCATTCCTCATTTCTTTGGTTATGAAGGGCGATGTTCTCTTCCCTCTAATTTTGATTGTAATTATTGCTATACATTAGGACATACTGCTGGAGCACTGATTGAAGCCGGTCGTACAGGATTGGTCGCCACTGTTAGAAATCTGACAAAGCCTCCAGAACAATGGGAAGTTGGAGGTTATCCACTGACTGTAATGATGGATATTGAAAGAAGAAAAGGGAAGAATGTACCAGTGGTTAAAAAAGCTTTGGTCGATTTGAAAGGAGAGGCGTTTCGTATTTTTTCGGAACAGAGAGATTCATGGCGTTTAACTGAAGACTATCGTTGCCCGGGTCCTATTCAACATTTTGGACCTATGGCGGATGTAATTAACTTTACTCTCATGTCAGAAGCGAAAGATAATTGAGTAGTCGTAGTGTAGTTGTGCTTGTTGTTGTTCTTTTCGTCTTTACAATTCTTATCTTTTGTGCTGAAACATTTTTTTGTCATATAAAAATGCGTTTATTGGTTTGGTTTCAACCACCGATTCTTTCTATCTCTTCTTCTTTCCATACATCTCCAAACAAGGTTGTTATATCACCAACTTTCAACTCTTCAATCTCTCGAATAATCATGTCAGCAACTCTCAAGTCATATGCTTTGTATCTTCCAAGTAAAGAGACTGCCTTACATGTGACATCATGAGCAGCCACCAGAATAGAAGGTGAGTCATCAAAAACAACACAGAAACGTGGAGCTCGTTCTATTCTAGAAGCAGCAAGTAGTAGTTCTTGTTGAATATTTTCGTATTCCTCTCTTGTTACCCATACATCGGTCAGTAATTTGTATGACTCTGGTAAAGCATCCCAAGCACGACGATCCAGTTTAGTAGCAATAGCCACGGAAACTTCATATTTTCTTAATTGTTCCAGCCAATGTTCGATTCCTGGACGCAGGAGTAGTCTTTCGGGACTCGTCACGAGTTGATAATATATTTCGGCCTTTCGAAAGACATATTTATTTATTTCTCCCCAATCATCCGTCCATAAGAAACGTCTTTGAACAATCATTTCTGCTGGCATATTCTCAGTTAAAGCTAAATCATCTTGTGTTACTGGCGGTAACTGATACTCTTGTGCAACCTGATTCCAAGCTTCCAGTTCCAACTCAAACGCATTCGTAAGGAACCCTTCCAAAGTGAAAATGGCGCCAAACTCTTGGATTGGTTGATTACGATAATACAGGCGCTTTAAATAATCGGGTGTATAGAAGGAGTTGAGCTGTTCTACCAGTATTGGCCAAGGGGTAGTCAATTGGAAAGCTTGCTTCTTCATATTTTCCCAGGTTTCATATTTTTCAGTAACAGGAAGTTCTTCTGAGGAAGCCTCCTTCTCCCCGGCATCACCTTGTTCATTTTCTGGAAGAAATACACTTACTGCCGGTTGCAGTAACCAGTTTCTTGGTGAGCCACTCTTCCGATAAGTTTTACCACGGAACAATTGACGATTGACAAATCCTGACTTTTTACAACCATCACAGTGTGAATAATAACTCTTAGTTACCAACGAAAACCAACAAAAGCCAAGAGACACTTGTTTTCCTCGAAGACCGTTGCCTCTATCCATTCCATTCAATGGATCTCAAATGGCGCTTTGGAGTTCCACTGCCAATCCATCAACAGATTCCAATGATCAGAAGGAAAGTCTCTTCTTGGTATCCATACAACACTGTTGCTACTAATGGAAGGAGGAAGTAGACAACCACGATATATTAGGTTGTCATTATCTTTTACGAAAATATAATCCGTTAATTTGATACTATTTTCTCCTTGTCTTTGTTTACTGGAAGAATAAAGATTGGAAATGCCCAGCTCGTGATACACCGAATGAAATCCTGATGATTGAAGCTTAGTTATGGCTTCTTCATGAGCAGATGCATTGAAATCTCCACACAATATAATAGTTCCACTTGTTCCTTTCAAAGCATCTAATAAAATTTCCACTTGTCTTTGACGAATACCTTCATTTCCCGTTTTAGCTTTCAAATGCGTTGTCACCACTGAAAATGGAACAGTACACGTTACAAGATGCCATTTCAACTTGCAAAGACAAGCTACTTGGGATTCCTGTGTAGTTGAGAAAAGTGGAATAGTTAGGGATGATGACAAGCTGCATTTTTCAGAACGATAAAATATAGCAATACCGTCTCTACCATGTCTCTTTGGTACATAACAACCCAATAAAAGACCTTCTCTTTCGAGCTGTTTTTCTATATCAAATATGCCTAAAGGACCTCGACCATTCTTTACTTCTTGTAGACACATTATATCAGGTTTAGCTGCAGTAATTTCCTCTAGTACAAGACGTTGGCGATATTCAGGTTTCAATAAAGTCGGGTCTACTCCTTCGAATCCGTCTATCAAGTCAGGAGAAAGTATGTTCCACTGCATCATTCTTAATATCGTTGAACCATCCGCACAGTTATCTCTTTTTAAACCATACCAAGTTCGTTTCCAGCCATTCACACAATACTGCTCAGGTTTTCGTGAATAATAAAGCGAGCAGGTATCAGACCGTGTATCAACGCTACTGCAAGAATGCATTGGAAATCTGATATATTAAAAAAGCCGTATCAATGGTTTTCAATATTCTCAATAAGCAAAAGAAAAGCATTGAGGAATCGTTAATCCTCTGTCTATCGTGCGGAAAACATTGGAAAAGCGACAAGTAATTTGTACTTTTGAGGGGTTGGTTGGACGCGTCGGCGACGTCTTTTTTTACGCTACGTAAATAACTATATTGAGAATGTCGAAACGAGCGATTACTGTGAAGGATATTCCTGCTGCAGATTTCATAGCAGAGTATGCGAGTTTCTTGAAACGTGCTGGAAATGTGCAACTCCCCTCTTGGGTAGATATAGTGAAGACTTCCTCTAGCAAGGAATTGGCCCCTTATGACCCAGATTGGTTTTATGTGAGAATGGCAGCTTTGGCACGCAGAGTATATATGAGACCCGGTCGTGGAGTTGGAGCTTTTAAGAGAGTGTTTGGTGGTAGAAAGAGGAGAGGATCTCAACCCAGTCATTTTTCAACTGCGTCTGGTGCAGTTATTCGATATGCACTTCAACAGTTGGAGAAATTAGATGTAGTAGAGAAATCAAAAAATGGGTAAGTTGTTTGCTTTGATAGAATGGCAACTTTTTTATATGTGAATATAGGGGAAGATATCTTACTCGGAAAGGTCAACAAGAATTGGATCTGGTAGCACGTAAAGTTGTTTCCTCTCAATAAATCAATTCTTTTGAAGTATTACTCTTATCATATCATACTTATTGAATGATTGTAGTAGTGGTTACATCGATAAAAAGATTCACCTATACTCATTCATCGGACGTTGTGACAACCCATCAAAGGGCGTCTAAGCACATGATGAATAAAAGAGGCTATCCTTGCGTCCATCACTTGTCCGTCACTTTTCTTGTTGAAATAATACATTTGTTATTGTGTTTGCATCCTTTCTAAGTTTCTAGAGAGAAATGACAGACAGGTGCTTGGATAGTTGGTCATGGGTAAGGAACCCTATTTGACTTGTTGCCTGGTTATACTGTCAATATTTCTAGGATGAACAAGTCGATGATTTCTTAAAAGTATACATTGAACTATTGGATAAATATAAAAAGCGAACAGTTGATTTATTAGAACAAGGACATCAGACTGCCAGTGAGTTTCTTCAGGAAATGCAACACTCAGAAATATGGCAAATGTTGGAAGAAACTATGGAAAACAGACAAGATATGCAGTTGGCTGATTCACAAGAATTCTCAGAGTGCTTGAGACAAACCATATTGGAACAAATAGCTGTCAAAGGACTACCCAAAAGAAGAAGAGAAAATTTATCCAAAGACAAGATAGAGCCATTAAGAAAATGGTTTGAAACACATGAAAATTATCCTTATCCAACAGAAGAGGAAAAGAAAGAACTTTCTCAGGTTACTGGTATAAGTGTGCATCAGGTAAGATGTTAAGCTTTGTCAATTCCAAAAATATCAGTTTATGTTTGGTAAATATAGATAACCAATTGGTTCATCAACAGAAGAAAAAGAGTGTGGAAGCCTCAACAGGAAGGCAGATGGCAAGAAGAACCAAAAAAGAATTGAAGCCCTGGAAGGTAAACTCCCTAAACTCTGAAGTGCTCCATAAAGATGATATAATAAGGAAAAAAGTAATATCTATAAATATTTTACAACTTTGTATGCACATTGCGGCACTGAAAAAGAACAGTCCTCTTCCAGTTATTTGTTGGCAGTTGTTGTTGCACTATTCATACGGGCCTGTTTCAAACATATTTTAAAGAAAGAAACAGGACGGGGAAAGTGCGTATATTGTCTTTTATTCAGAAATATCGTTATGCACAGTCTCTTTATTGTACCGCACTGGAAACTCGTGTTATTATTTTCCTCCACTCATCAAATCATCGCCGACGACAAATTCACTAACCAGCTCAAGTAGTTTGCCGAAAACATACATCACTCATATCAATGACAAGAGCTCTAGAAAAGAATATACGACCTGATAAAATAAAGTTTAATTTTTTTATCGATTTCAAAAGTGGCAATTGCCTTCAATACAAACCTATCTTTACATATGAAAAGAATATGTAATTTCCTTTGATGCCTTTCATGTTTCAGCTTCATAAATTGTTGCCAATACCATAGCCAAACAAGTTTTCAAAAAATATTCTTCAATTTTTTCTCAACAAAAAAATATTTGTCAGGAAACTGAAAGAATGGACGGTCATTGGGAAAGCAACTGTTCATGTCATATGGGATGAACGGGAGGCTCTCCTTTTCTTCTAGTAGGATTCTCCTAAATGGCACTTTTTATACGGCTATCATTGTTATTGGCTAACTATTGTTTGCTCAATATTGTATTCACTAGATTGTGTCGTTTTTCTTGACTTGTGTTTATCGTTGTCAATATAGCCTGTATAAATAACCCATGCGCAACTGAACAATGGGATATGTGGTAGAGTATACAATAAGTCTTTAGTAAATGATCCTCGTGAAACACAAGAGTCTTAGAGTAATATAGAGCATTTGCCAATCAATTATCCCATGGAAAACCAAAAGAGTGAAGTTAAACTGATTGATAGACTAAATGCCTTTTCCAGTCTCAGTCTCATGCTTATACTAATTCTTATATAATAAGCAAGTGCTACAATGTCATAGAAGAGTCTTCATGTTGTTGACACTTGCTTGATACTTGTCAAGAACAGACTACATGATGAAGAAGTGATAAGGAGTGATGTCCCTTCTCACATTTTTGAATGACCTGATTATATCTGATAGAAAGAGATTGAAACTCAATGTCATTTTTATATCTATACAAATCCAGGAATTCTTGGATATTTAGACATAAAATAAAGTGTACAGTTCATTTTATTTGAACGTTGTCATGAAAATATTTCTTTTCTTTATTATATAATCCTCTCTAGGGCAGAAAATAACAATGCGTTTGAGGACGGATTGCAAACTGCTTACTAATCATTTATTGAAAATAGAAACAGAATGATGTTCAATGCATTGAGAATATAGTATTGATAGCAATGACTTGGAAGAAATCTTGTTACCTTCTGTGCCTGCTACTTACGATTCGTTTGTACCTATAAGTTTTGGATCATGTCTTTAGTTGATTTTTTATTTTAATTTATAGTGTTTACTCTTTTGGCCTACAATAAGATTTACTTACTTTTTCTTCTTTTCTACAGAAAGGCATGTTGGACATCACAAACCGTTTCTTCCGTTCTGTTGGAAATGCTTTTGATGCCATTGGACAGATTGCAAACCTTTGGATTATTAGCCAATTATCAACATGGGCTGTCTGTCGAGTAAGGAAGACACTTTCCAAGATGGTTTTGGTTTACAAAAAAACACCCCATCAGCACAAGACTTTCCACAAACACCCACAAGAACTTATAATATTGTTCTTTGTGGAGAAAAGGGTTTAGCCGAGCAGCTTTTCCAACGGCTCAGAAACCAAGCAGACAGCACAACTTTGATAGATAAGGGACTTTCACCAGATTGTAGCAAAATTCTGTCCTATGGTAACTTGGAACTCATTGTATCGTTGTTCAACATATCCAACGGATACTATCTTCCTGTTCCTTCTGATAGTTCTCTTGGAGGGATTATATTCATGCTTGATGCCACTGTGAAGGAAACCATCAATGTAGCCAAAGAAAATCTTGCGGAGGTTTGCAAGTTTCTGTCAGACACCTTTCCTGACTTGATGCTGTTAGTATTCGCTCAGGGTACAGAAGAGCAAGGGGCACTTGACTTCCATCAAGTCAAGCACATGTTGGAGTTACGCAAACTTCCAGTGGATGGGCATTTTATCCAGTCATGTTCTATTGACAGTGGAGCAGGAATTCAAGAAGGAATGGGTAGGCTTGTTCACGGAATGCTCAACGTTGAACACCAACTGATTGAAGACGCACAAATGCAATCTCTCATGGCTTATACGATGTTTATGAATTTTTTCCCAATGATATAAATTCGTCGGAAAACTATTTATAAAATTGAGGTTAAATGAAAACAAAAAACCTGTGAAAGATATATATGCATTCGAATATATACTTATTGTACCTATCCATATACGTCCAATTTGTATGATAACCACTTTATAACGGGGCATGAGCAGGAAGTTTCTGTTCCTTGTGTAGTGACTTGTAATGACTAACACACTGATTGCGACTTCGCCATTCTTTAAACTCTTCTGTTATTCTATTTATAAGGTCTTTATAAGAGATAGTTGCTTCTTCTGACAGAATCTTCTCCACAGTCTGTATCAAACGATTATCATCATTCTTATTCCACCTTCCAAACACTCTCTTATTGGGTGACTGACCGTCTATTTGCTCTGTTATTGTGCTTGTCATAGACTGCCGGCTTTGTTGAGACAATCGGATTCCTTCAGTATCGGCTGTTTCGGATTCTGCTACGGGGTTTTCACCTTTTGAAACTATTTCTTTCCTCATGTTCTCTACTGTAGCAGAGTGTTTTCGTTTTTTATTATTTGCGTTATCTTCTGTCGTGCCATTGTTCTCCAATGGTTGCTGTGCAATGGCGCCCCTTGTGTTATCATTGATTGCCAGGTTTGTTACTTGTGTTGCTTTATTTCGAGCTTTAGAAGGTTTCTTTGTCATTGACAACTTTTGCTGTTTTCCTTTGGAGGTAACAATGGGGTCATTTGAAGAAGAGTGTTGTTGCAACACATTTCCTATTCGATGAAACAAGTTTCCCAAAGTAATCAAAGTTTCTTGCTTCAAAAAAATAAGGTCAGTTACTTGCTATAACTTGTAATTATGGCAATCGTACCGTCGTCATGATTACTCAAAGTCTTGAGAAAAAGGGTTGTATATTTCTTTAGTTGTTGTTTGAACAGGTCGCCGTTGACGTTTCAGGTTGTCCCTCAAGGATCCACGCAATTTCTCAAGTGTGTTCAACGATGTGTGACTGATTTTCCACAAAATAGCAAAAGTAGGGTTTGCTTCATGTCGACCATTGCAAGTGTTTATTTAGCAATTGTCATATACTAATTAACAATCGTTGTTTGTAAAAGATGTACTAGAAATTGTACAAAGGGAAACCAATATTGGGACTAGATATACAAGGTCCAACATGACACTTTTTAAATGCTCTCAAGCTTATTTGAGGCGCATGGCGATAAAAAGAAAATTACTTACTGCAACATGTCGTTAGCAAGCCCAAGAAAAGTTTCCTTACAGAAAAGGTTAAAGTGGCTATTTAAAGAAAGTTGTGAAACTTTCAACGTTTTGTATGAATAAGCAGTTTCCAGACAAGGCATTGTTTTAGAAATGATAGTTGCTAATGGATATCGGCTTATAAAGCTCGAGTTGAATTTCCCCATTCAATACTTTGATATACAATTATCTTGTTTAGAATAGAAAAACAGTCAGTGACATCTTTAGCAGAGGAAGAATTGACCAAATGTCTTCACGGGTCCTTGTTTTCATTGTATTGATCAACAAACAGGTGAGATTTTCATTGACATTCCTATCATTGAAGAATGTCTTTATGAAGTTTGCGCTCCAACATTTCATGCCTATAAACCGATATCTTCGGAACCTAAACTTTTATTCGGAATTCAATTCTATAACATCATCAATGTTGTCATGTGGTTAAGAAAAAGATGAAAAATGTAAGTGACCATGGCTTAACGAACTAGAAAAGGACAAACATGTGTTATTGAGTTGTGACGAATAACTTTCGGTAACGACGGAAAATTAAAAAGACGATAAGATTGGCTCTTGGAAGAAATTAAGTCAAAGCATTTTACCCAAGTACCATCAACATCTTATTTTTGACTATGTTTCCAAATGACAGGTGAATCCTCAATGTTGAATAGCTTCTGTTCTCTACGAGTCACAAAAGTACATAAAGGGGCGAAAGAAGAAAACGACTAAAATTGTGCTAATTTAACAAGTTTTACATAGTCATGCAAGACAATAGGAACTATAATTGTCTAGTAAATAACAGCTATACCAATCAGACACGGGGATGATTGGAGTCCATAATACTTGAAATACATTCTGTCCAAGTTGCATTCCCGAACAAAGATAGAGAAACATCTTGCTTAAATTTTGTTTGTTGTTATCACTGACCGGTGGCTTCCAGGAAGAAGAGAGAATCAGCATCCAAACGTCTTGTTCAAAAAGAACGCATAGACTCATTCTCTTTATAGAAAGCATTTCTTAACATTATTTCATCAATAGATACCTTCTCATGGATAACATTTACATATTTCTTTCCATAGAATAGTTGATATATTTAATATAGTTGTTATTTCTGTCGTTCTGTTGTTTAGTTATAAACTGAATATGCCTTTGTCTTTACAGGACCCCAAATTTTTACCAAATAATCGGCAGAACAAGAAGCTAAAATAGGCTCCATGGGATGAAAACAAACGTCATAGACTCTATCACGATGACCTTGACAACATTGAACCAAATAAGCACATCCCTCTGATTGGCCTACATCATAAATATAAATATTTCCATCGGCACTTCCACTAGCTAAAGTAAGTGTTTCCTGTGGTCTATAATAACGAATGGTTTCCAAGTTATTGTTGACAAAATTCATATTGGGGTTATTAGTACCACCACTTGTACTGTTATTACCATTACTATAGCTGTTGCTGTAATTGGATAGGTTTCCATATCTTGAAATACTATTCGAAGAAAGATTACCAACCATTGTGGTTGTCGTATTGTCACGATTATCCATTCGTTCTTTGGTGACTAGGCCACTTTTTGAACGAAGATAATCACTACCTTGAAAAAACGAAGAACGAATGGGCCAATTTTGACTTTTCATTCCTTTTAACGTATGCAACAACTTTAAGGTATCCGAATGACTAGCACCCAATAGATAACCACCTCGGTCATATACTCTTACTGTATTATCAAAAGAATTGACCGATAAATATTGACCTTCTTCTCCTTGTCTGGGACGAGAAACTTCCAAATGACTGATGGGTCTCTTACTATTGGAACAAACTTCCAATGGTTTCTTAGTGTCTCCTCTCGTATCCCATCTCTTTAAAAAACCTCGATGGTCGCCACTTGTCACTAGTATGCCATCATGATGAGGATGAATTGAATTGACGGCACAATCATTCACTAGTACCATTGTAGATTGTCTACTGCGTCTATCCAATATATGAATATCTCCATGACTCGTACTAGCAAATAAAACAGAAGGGTCTCCCATACAAAACTCTACATCTTGAACCAAACCAACCAGTGAATACGAATTCAATAGACGAACTTGAGCTCCTTCTTCCACACTCCACTCCTTTACTTGTTGATCATATCCACCAGTAGCCACACTTGTAGTGTCTTTATTCCAGCATAAGTCGGCAATTGCTGAAGCATGGGCATCGCTAATTACCACAGGAGGTTCTGTTGGCTTTTCTAACTGCCAAATTCGAAAACTTTTGTCTAATGAGCCACTTGCTACCAATCTCCCACAATTAGAAAATTGGACAACATATACTGCACCTACGTGTCCTGCCAAGTCAAACTTCCAACCCAATCTAGTACATGTACCACCAGTTTCTCCTTTGTTACTTGTGGGGTCCTTTACTTCCCATTCCATGCTTTGCACCACATTATCTACTGAAGTATTGCTATTACTGGAACGAAATTCGTTACTAGCTGGAAACAGAGCAGCATCTAAATCCAATACGTTTTGTTTGGCAGCCTTAGAAAAGGAAAGTTCGAAGACGGATCTTCTCAAGTCATGATTCTCACTTTCCAAAGACTCTACGCGTTCCTTCAATTGCTTCTTTTCTTTTACTAATTGTTCTACTTGTTTTTTGTAAAAAGACTCGGAAGAACAGGTCCCAGTTTTCAACATGTATGACCTCTTTTTTCGATCATTCTTCTTTCACCGACTTGTTGATCTCACCTTCGATGAGAGACTGTCTTTAGATTGTTGGTTGAGTGAGTGGCTTCCGCGGATCCATTCAAGCGATCCTTTTTTTTGTGTAGATGATGAGGTCTATAGTGACATGGAGAGGTTCTTTAAAACACACATTGCATATTATTCAACACAACTATTCGTTGTCTCGTACAAAGCTACCTGTTGTTCATAAGTTGCTTGGAAAAGACGTCGAACCAACGACTGGTGTTGCCAAGTGGACAGAGGTAAATGATTGATTGGTCACTTTTGCTTCATTAGTGATTAATGGATAATGAAATGAATACTTAGAAAAGGTATTTCTTTCAACGTGCTGCAATACTCGATGACCATGAAGAAAACAACAGTGGCTCATCGACCAACGACAATGAGGACTCCAACAAGCCACTTCATAATGAGAATGAAGAAACAACTGACGAAACAAAACGACAACCATCAGAAAATGTGATTGATTCTAATCAGTTGGATTCCAGCAAAGGATTGAGTGCTATTACACCTTATCAACCGTCTTCTCCTGAAGGAGCTTCATCAGGTTCTCAATTACAGGCAAGTTTCCAATATCACAAAGTACAAAAGCTCAAACAATTGTAGAGATTTTCTCGTCCACAAGGTCCTGCAGAGTTACCAGCAATACCTTTGTTTCGTCGTCCTTTATTTCCTGGAGTTGTTGCACCGGTTACTGTGTCTGATCCAACAGCTTGTGAAGCTTTTATCAATCTATTTCGTTCTGGTTTCCGATATGTTGGCCTATTTCTTCATAGGAATGCCGGTGAAATTGGTTCACCTTGGTCTGAAGATGGCAGAAAGTCTTCTAGTGCAACAGATTGGAGAACATTCAGTGAACAAGAAGAAACCCACATGACTGGGAAATCAGATGATAAAAGTGATTATTCTTCTTCAAAGGATTCCAATAGGCACCCGCTGTTTACCAATCCTTCTGAACTGTATCGAGTGGGTGTGCTTGCAGAGCTATTTCGGGTCATTCCTCGACCTACTGGAATTGAATTGACTTTTCTTTGTCATCATCGAATACGATGGACTTCAGTTGCCAAGATTAAGCCTATTTTATATCTTAATACAGAACCTATTCAAGAAGAACCCGTGAATATCCATGATCCTCAAGTAAGGATGCTTGATAGAATAGTGAATGATGTCTTGTTGATGGTATTAGGTACGAGCCTATGCATTGGCCATTGTAGAAACATTGAAGGAAATCATGAACACTGGTTCACTTTATAAGGAGCAGTTACAGTTATTATTAGAAAGTGTAGATGTCAACAATCCTTATCAATTGGCTGATTTAGGAGCCTCACTTACTTCTGCAGACCCTCAATCACTTCAGGAGGTATTGGAAGGTTAGTCAGTGTTGTGTTTATTTAAAGGAAGAGAATGATGAGAGAAATATAGCGGTTCGATTGGAGGAACGATTAACCAAAACATTGAATTTACTAAAGACAGAATTAGAGACTGCTCGAGTACAACAAAAGATAAATAAACAGATTGAGGTATTGTGTATCTATTGTTGATAGAGAAACAAGATATCTGAATGATAGGAATGTGATAGGAAAATGTATCGAATGCCCAGAGGAGATACTTTCTAACAGAACAACTAAAATATATTAAGAAAGAATTGGGTTTAGAGAAAGATGAAAAGGAAACGCTGTTAACCAAATTTCGGGAAAGGATAGAAAACAAAAACATTCCAAAACAGGCAAAATCAGTCATTGAGGAAGAAATTTCCAAAATTAGTTTATTAGAGCCTTCTAGTTCGGAATACTCAGTTACTCGCAATTATTTGGATTGGTTGACCAGTTTGCCTTGGGATGTGATGACAGTGGACAAGTTAGATTTGCAACATGCTGAAAGGATATTGGATGAAGATCATTATGGTTTGAAGGATGTTAAACAACGTATTTTAGAGTTTATGGCTGTTGGGAAACGAAAGAAAAGCATTCAAGGCAAAATTATTTTATTTTCTGGTCCACCAGGTGTTGGAAAGACAAGCGTTGGAAAAAGTATTGCTCGAGCATTAGGAAGAAACTTTTATAGGTAAAGCAATTGGATGGATGGGTAAAACTGAAAGCTAAAGTTGCAAAGGTTTTCTGTCGGTGGCATGAATGATGTGTCTGAAATCAAAGGGCATCGTCGGACTTATGTTGGTGCTATGCCAGGGAAGTTGATTCAAGCTCTAAAAGTTACTGGTTCTTCCAATCCACTGATTATGATAGATGAGATTGATAAATTGGGTTCTGGTTTTCAAGGCAGTCCAGCAGATGCCTTGTTAGAAGTATTAGATAGAGAACAAAATTCCTCATTTTTAGACCATTACTTGGATGTTCCTTATGATCTTTCACAGGTAAGAAGGCTATCTTTAAAAATATTATTTTTAGATTCTCACTGCAGTGAAGGTCTTATTCATTTGTACGGCAAATTTAACGGAAGATATTCCACTTCCATTATTAGATAGAATGGAACATATTGAGTTACCTGGTTATATTTTGGATGAAAAAGTGGCCATTGCAAAGAAATATTTGGTTCCTAAATCACGCAAAGATAGTGGATTAAAGGCATCTGATGTGGTTATTCGTGATAGTACCCTTCGTACATTGGCTGAACAATATTGTAGAGAACCTGGTGTTCGAGATTTGAGAAATAAAATTGATGCTATCTATCGGAAAGCGGCTTTGAAGCTTGCAAAGGAAACATCGGGTAAGATAATCAATATCTCTGACGTTATTAGAGGATTAATGGAATTCAAAAATTAGGAGATTCTGAAAAAGGCAAAGTTGTTATTTCCCACACTGATCTTCCAGAATATGTTGGCATTCCTCGGTTTACAGACTGGCATATTTATGAAAAGACACCTCCTGGAGTAGCTATAGGTCTATCTTATACTCGGTTGGGTGGCTCTTTGTTATATATTGAGGCAATTGATACAGGGAGTGGGAAAGGAACCTTAAAGACAACTGGTCGATTAGGTCAAGTGATGACGGAAAGCACCGATATCGCATATTCTTTTGCAAAAAGTCTTTTGAAACAAGTTCAACCAGCCAATCGATTCTTTGAGACTGCTTCCATTCATTTACACTTTCCTGAAGGAGCTTCTTCTAAGGAAGGTCCCAGTGCTGGTTGTGCTATTGTAAGAATTAATAGCTATCCAATATATAGAAATCAATTGGATATTGATAAAGTTCTATAGGTAACAACTTTGTTAAGCTTAGCAATGAATATTCCTGTTCGAGATAGACTGGCCATGACTGGAGAGATCACTTTAACTGGCAAAGTATTAGCAATTGGTGGTATAAGAGAGAAAGTCATGGCAGCGCGACAAGGAAATATCAAAACGGTTATTTTACCAGAAGCCAATCGGGGAGATTGGGAGAAATTGGATGACTATGTAAAGAATGGAATGGAAGGAATATTTGTAAAGGAATATCCACAAGTACGTGTTGAATGAAATTGTTGGTAGAATGAGGAATACTAATGTTTGATATTAGATATTTCAAATTGCATTTCCACAAGTTCGAGTGGAAAGGAAGGTGCTTGGTAGAAAAGTCACCATGTCGAATACAGAAGCATCGATGACTTCTGTAAGGGAACAAAAAAGTGTTATTTTTTGCAAAGATAGTGTCATTGTTTGATGAAAGAAAAAACAGAGAGAATATTTAGAGAGAAAAGAGAGAAAAATAAAGAGGGAAGAAAGAGATGAGAAAGCCATAATGAGAGGTCATGGACGAATGAATAGAAAGAAAACAAATTTTGTTCGGTTGTTTTGGTGATGGGTTGGTATGGTGCCTGAAAATCAGTCAAAAACCAGCGTCATCATAGGCAGTAGGTTTTGGGGAGTTACAGAACAAGAATATGTGTCACTGTGTTCTTTTATACAACAAGTTCTTGACTATGCAGATAGACTAATTGTTCTTATTCGAAAAGATAAGGACGAGGTTGACAGTTATAGAAGAATAGTTGAACAGTATAAGCCTCTAATTGAAACCAACCAACTCATTGTGTTGACTATGACACAAGAATACACACTCACAAGTGGTTTACACTACTTATTATATACTGCCTTGGAATGTATTAAAGATATGAAAGGTCCGAATAATTTATTTCCTGTATTGCTTTTCCAGTCCATAGAAATACGGTCCCAACAAGCGATAAGCTGTTTACTAAATGCTATGGATGAGAATACTTTATGTGTCGGTTGCGCACTTCCAGGGGAACATAAGGATCTGAAGAGCTTTGTGTGCGAAGAAACCATTGCTAGAGATTGGAATACTTTGGATACTCTGGTTATTCCAATGGCAACAGTTCGGTTAAGTGGTTTGACTTGCCCGTGGAATACACTTTGTTTATGGAACATGAAGCAACTACAATTGATTGGTTTTCCTATAGTAGCAGATTGTGTGGAACCTCCTGGAATGGAGGAAGCTGCTGCCATTCTTATCCAACAAAAGTTATTTGGTTTTTGTAGACGACAGGTAAAGCTTCTCTATTTGCCAGAGAGTTGCATTCATACGAGACGAATGCATGGATATTCGGAGGCAAGAATAAAAGCACATCAAAGAAAATTAGAAACGAAGGAGATACGAGTATTACAAATGATGGAAGCGTTGCAGATAGATACTGCTTGGGTGACATTGTGCAGTCATCGACCACAAGTTGCTCGAGTTGAAAGTATAAGAAATGTTTATGAGTAACAAGTTGTCATTTCGGTAGTTTCTTTCATGATGGATACTTTCATTTATTAAATGTTGACAGAGAACAAAATTGCAAAAAACAGTTGACAGACAACAAAGAAATGCTATTATTTGTACCTTTTCCAGTGGTTGGGAGTAAGATGCCACGATACAAACAGCCATCTTTCCAGACTACCAAAAATATCATATTTGTCAAGGAATGAATTACATAAGCCGCTAACGATACAATATTTCTTATTAAATGGAGGTGTATGATGTCTTCCATGTTCTTTCACGGATAGTATAAGACCTTTCTCCTGTAAAAAAGAAACAAAGGCTGGATGTTTGTTCTGATGAGCCCATTGATGAAATAGTTGGGCAAGAACTACGAAGAGACCAAAACTAGACAAAAATAGTTTCAAAAACGGAGAGATATCGAGGAATATACAAGTCACTGCGAATGGCAAGCACACAATACAAGACGGTGCCACAAGGTTGCAAAAAGTCCGCCACGTTATTGTCCAAGGACTTTTGTGATGACCCTGAAAGGCGACACACTGTTTTCCAATAATGGGAGTATCGATGTCACCATAATTATCCAATATCCAGTGGTAAACACCGGAAGCCAAATCAGCCAGCACGTAACCCATTCCAATGGCGATGCAGTCGGCTATTCCATTATAAGATAGATTTTGTAAGAAAAGGATAGCCAGTGCCAACAGTGTTCCTATGGTTACGATTCTTTGTATACCAGTGGCCTCTAGTGTATCATCTGATAACTGAAATATTGGTTCTTTTCGAAGTATTGTTGCTTTCTTTTCAGAGAGAGTAGTAGAAGCAGTAGGAGGAGGAGGAGGAGAAGTGGCACTTGGGTATGAAGAAAGAATTGTGATTGATATCCTCGTCGTCGGATTGCATATTGTGCAGCGTTTTCGATTGGATATGGAACCATTTGATATTCTTTTCCTATGCCAACTGAAACAATAACTGATAAAGGACATACAAATCAATGCAAGTCGTATCAGCAAATGGATTATGAAATGCGCAATGGGACCGGTGTCCTTGTCGCCACAAAACATATGGACGATAAGGAAACCAGTCATGGGGGAATATGTGGCTCCACAGGAATTGACGCAATTTTGGGAAAGCAGAAGAGCGTAACATCTTTTTATCAACCATGTCTATTCATTCATAAATCCATTATCCGTATTTTATCGCTATGTAATCTGTGGTTCACGCTTTCTTTTGACTGCTTGGATCCTATTTTGCCTTTTCGTCTTTAAGGAAAATCTCTGTATAGCTTTCTGCCAGCTTTGTCAATATTTGTAGCATCACCTACTTGTATCTTGGAAAATATGAGCTCCAACGTTTTGTAATCCAGTTGTCGCCAACTGAACGAAATCCGTTCCTTAATAGCATTTTGGCCATTGAACGTCGAGATTCTTGATTGGTTCATGGCACGTAGAGGAGTTTGGGAACTTGAAAAGATTGTCTTGTATTATTGCTTAAAGAATGAAAGCAGTGAAGGAACAAGATGCTTCGTGGAACAAACACTAGCAAATTTTGCTAGTGAAAATCCACAGATTCAGTTCGAAACTGTTATTGAGGAAGGGCACCCGGAAGCAGTGGGTTTCTATCGTAAGTGTGCCAGCTGCTTTGATGAAGTTTATAATAACTTTAATAGGAAACGGATATAAACGCACCTTGAGTTTAAGGAACTTGGAGTCAATCGAAGTTCATGACCATTTATTGTATTTACGTAATACCTGGGGAGAACCAGAACAACCATACAGTAAACTTAGTTATGGAGTCATTAGCAATACACCTTCAGTGCAGGGCTACTGGCGTACTGAACCTGACTTGGAAGCACCTTCTTCCGTACGAAGGAGTTATTATGACCAAATACCAGGGGAAATACCCACAGAATATCATTCCTTTTCTCAAGTTAGAAAAGAACTCGGCCTTGCGGGGTTGACGGAGTTACTGCAGAATCTAGGTTGTAGTAAGTGGGTGGTGTCCGGAATGACAGGAGTTAAAGTAAAGAGTAGAAAAAAAAGAACTTGAGTTCATTTCAAAGCAGATAAACCACCGTCAATAGCGAATGTTTGACCAGTTATCCAATGGTTTTCCGGTTGTAATAAAAATGCTGCCAGTTTGGCAACTTGTGAAGGTGTCCCTATTCTTCCTAATGGATGCATCGCAGTAGAAGCTTTCAACGCACTTGGGCTATTTGTTAGGAACTCTGATAGTTCTGTTTGAACTAGGCCAGGAGCAATACAATTGACTCTTATATTCTTGGAAGCATAGGTGGCTGCAGTAGATAAAGAAAGTCCTACTACTCCAGCTTTTGCAGCTGCAATTGCTTCATGATTGGGGACTCCATGTAAGACAACAGCAGATGCAAAATTAAGGATAGAACCACCCTGTTGATTTTTTACCATTCTTCGGATAATACTTCTTGTAAAATAAAAAGAACTGTATAAATTGGTTTTCACAGTATGAAGAAAGTCTTCATCTGATGTAGCAATGAGTGGTTTCAAAATAATGGAACCCACCAAGTTTGCTGCTCCTACCAGGTTACCTGGTCTATCTTCTGCAAACTTAACAAATTCTTCTACCTGTTGTTTTTAACGTGAGTCGATGCTTCTAACATTGCTTCACATCTGAACTATTTCTTCACGCACCTGCTTAGAATCAGTTGCATCAACCTGAAATGTATCTACTTCTGAAACGCAATCTTGTAATTCTTTTAACTTCCTTTCGGATCTTGAACCAACAACAATGCGAACATCTTTACTGGCTAGCTGCTGGCAGAGTTTACTTCCGATACCTCCAGAGCCTCCTAAAAGAATGAATTTGCTCAATGTCATGCTGAATTTGCAGCAACCAACAAACAATAATGTCCAACAATTGGAGAACGGATGGCTTTTTTTGCACTGGGTGGGACAGAAAATCTTCCTTCAGAAGGTGGATGTATCTAAGTGATAGTGATGTTTTCAAATTCTGAAGGCGAGTAGAACGTTTCTTTTTCAACAGAAAATGCTGATAAAGTGCTTGTCAAATGAGAACTTTCCGTGGTTCGCTGGACAATAAATATACCATACTCATCTTAGCCTTATTCCCAACAAGCCCTGGCCAATACTAACGAAAATGGAAAAGTGTGTGTTGCTTTTCAGAGAGACATCAAGTCATTGACTTCAGAACTGGAAGAATTGTTAAAGGACGCCTTGAAATTTCCGACTAGGCAACTGGGAAAGTAGTTTTCGTTGGGGTTCTTTCCTTTTTATGAAAAGAAAACATCAGATATCCTATTCTTGGAAACCCTTCAAACTGCGAATTACCTCTACAGTTTTTTAGAAAAAGGACCAACTTTGTCTTTTTTTCCTTGTGGATAGGCAGTAGAAGGATTTTATCGCAGAGTTCTGAAGAAACTGGAATGTTTTTGCTCTTAAATTTTCCACAGTTGTCATGAACAATAAATGAAAGTGAATGCCACAACCATTTTCAAAGTGACTACATATCATACGTGCTGAAATACAAATTTTTGCCGACCAAGAAAGGACACAAAACACTCCTTAAGACCTCATGTATGTTATTACTGTTTCCTGTATGCAATTTTACGAATGAATGTTGAAGATAGGAAAAGAAACTATTTGTTGGTATAAGTACAAGCAGAACGAGCTCAAACAAAAAAGGCGCCAAAAAAGGAATAAATAAATCTGAGTTGTCAACTACTGCCATCATGAAGGCCTTTAAGAAATTTGAAAATGGCAACGAATGCTTGCCAACAAGTTTATTATCCTTATGAAGGCATAGTGCTCGTCAAAGTTCCTCGCCAGAAAAACAGAAGTACCGCAACTGTGCAGCTAAACTTGAAGGAGGCTATCGAACCTCTGCTAAACTCTCCCGTTCTATCTTCGACTTGTTGTTTGAGACATGACAGAAAAACAGATACTACTCAGTCTAACAAATGGCTACAAGCTCTTGAACACATGAAAAGAAGCAATTATGAAAAGAGACTGAGTAGCGACAACTTCTGTAAAAGTGATAATCTCAGAAAGAATGAGTTTTGCTACGACATTGATGGTACTGTTGCATCCTGTATAGACATAGATAAACATTCCCCTAATTATAAAGCAGAGACGACTGTCGAAAAACGCAACAATACGTTTATAGAGAATACTGAATCAAGACAAGCAGAACAAAAACAGTCTGAGACGCTCAAAGGACTTGATTATCCAGATAACAAGCAAAAGTTCACGTCACAGAGAGAAGTTTCTTATTTACAAAACAACTCTTCGAAGGGAAGGTTAGAAGCTCCGTTATTTAGCACAGGATCTGGAAGAGCGATCACAAGTTCCACAACTTGCTTAGAACGGGCAAAAAGACTTCTGTGCGACCTCGATGTTGATCGTGACATACAAGCTTCGCAAAAAGGTATATGTGAAGATACCGCTTTGCATCCGGATACCTTAAGCTATGCAAATGACAGTAAGTTTGATGGCTCAGATAATTTCAACAGTAGTGGTGAGTTCTTTCTTCTCTTTTCATGAACTTTAATCAACCATTTTGAAGTTTCCAACAGGCACAGCATAAACAGTATTTTTACAACAGGCAAGGGAGTTCAAATATCTATATCACCAATGAATCTTCAACGGGCTTCAACGATTCTTGAGGATTCCAAGGACACTCCTTTGTCTCCTAAACATTTATTGAATATAAAGCAGAGGGTAAGTTGAAAATTCGAACGGAATGTCATTGATAATTGATAAGAAACTCTTGAATAGAACTTATCAAGTTCGCTTGTCAAGAAAGCTCGCAGAGTTCTATGCGACGCCCAGACTCCAAATAGACCTGCAGCTACTGATAATTCTTCGTTTTACAATGGAGATACGACTCCATTGCTTCGTAGCTATCCAGACTCTTTGTTGCCAATGAAGAGAACTCCTTCTGGAATCACCGATTCTGTCTTTAAAAGACGCGATCTGCGCAAAAAGAAAACTGGAGAGACAATGAATCTTGAAAATATGCAGGACCGTCCCTATAAAAAGAGAAATGGAAGAATTTCTTTGAATGCCCTGTGCCAGGACTTACAGAATTGTCCTGTCAACAATCAGGTCCAAATCAAAAAAGGTACTGAATTATTCATTTTTTACTTGACATGAGTTTTTACAAATGAGCAAGTGACTTTGCGAGAATTGTACGAAAGAAAGCGACAAACAAGGACTGAGATGTTAAATTTTGATAGACATGTTTTAGAAGCTTTAAAAGATCCTATTAACTATCGTATTCCAAAAAGTCGTTTTGGTTTTGACACAACAATATCGATTTCTTCCACATTGCCTGGTTTGTCTGTAGGTTCCGATGGAAAAATAGGACTAGATGAATTTATCAAACACTTGCGTCCATTCTTTGCTGATGCTACAGGTTAGTAATATGGAATAGACCAATATATGAACTAATACTGCTGTTTAGGTCCAACAATGAAAGTAGGAACAAATTTATGGATTCGAAATGCTTTTCGTCTTCTAATATGGAAACTAGCTAGTCTAGAGCAGTTCTATGCTCCACTTTTGCACCACCGATTGAATGTGCTAAGCCTTGTCATTGAATTTTCCAAACGTTTAGAACAAGAATGGAATTTGGGTAAGCGTTCAATACTGCAGAGGTAATAACGTATTTAAGTCTGCTCTATTTCTCCTGATGTTACTGGTATTTAGGATAGCAGAAGGTGATTCACTTGTTGGATCACATTTCATTGTGTTCATTAGTGATATATTGCCGGATAATTTTATTGAAATTTCTGATGGGTAAGTATGAAGGGTTGTTATCGATACTGTTTTATAAGGGTTCTAGATGGTATTGTTTACAAGCAAAGATCGACTCTTTTCTTTCCCATGCGTGTTCCAAAGGAAAGATTTTCAAAGGTTGCAAGATTTCTGTTTGTAGTTCAACTATTTATCGGAGAAATGAAGATAATCCTGAAGAAACAATCTTATCCTTGCACTATAATGGTATTCGTCGTGTAGCCTGGTATAGTAAATTGGGAGAGAGAAGGTAAAAAGAATTGCTTGTTTTTATAGTAAATCAGTATCCTCTCAACCGCATGTAGGTATCCACCAGTCTTGCATACAATGAGCAACTTGTATAGTGGAGGGGGGCAAATACCGTGTGTGGAAGTCATTATAGAACGTTCCTTTCCTACAAGATTTGTAGAAAAGGAAACTTTGAATGGCAGTGAAGTGCGAAAAGTATGTGAGACACAATGCAGCTTTCCTTTATCTTTGACTGACTAGAATCCTAGATGCGAAATGAAGAAGATGAAGAACGAATCAATCTGAGAGGAAAGGAACGCGTTGCAGTACGATTAGACGAAATTTTCCAACGAGAAGATGCTCAAGATGAATTTCCACGATTTCCAGATCTAGAAAGAGATGTCTCACGTATGACGGAAATACTGGCTCTGGATGTTATGGGAAGGAGACGGGCTTATGTGACATTTTGGCGTCCTACCAATGCTATCATAGAATTGCTGCAACACGAAGGATACATCATTCGTCTTTATGGGATTATATGTTGCCAACCGAAGAATACTCGGGAAAGCCTTCATCATGATACTTTATATTTGACTGTTCCCAGTAAGATGCCTGTCCGACTTTGCGTAACAAGCTGTCCGACTAGTCGTTGGGTTCCTCGTCATGTACTATCTGGCGCTTCTGTACCTTCGTTGGCTTTTAATGAAGAATTTGACAGTGTATTTATCGTACTTTTAGTTGGCGACGTACAGCAAAATAATACGAGGTAATTATTGCTATTGTTTTCTCTTTTGAGTTAATCCCCAAGTGTATTATAGATTTGTTTATCTGTCGCAAACAAATAATGATCCTATCACTGCCGTCAAATTTTTTGAAGAACAAACTCAAAGCCTTCCAAATGCTTTGAAAAGAGCAACATCATCATCCAAGATGGTTATTATTGCTGTAAAGAATCTTAAGTTTGCGTTCTCCGATAAGCGTTGTGACATCAATTTTTGCCACCAAACTACTCGATGTGTTTGGCTTTCATCATCGGAAGCAAAGGTATGTATGAAGTGAGCCAGTCCGAATTTATGGATTGTTGACGAATAGGGTTTCTAGAAGATGGATGAGTTTCGTCCTGAAGTAAATCGGCTGGAAGCATTCGTGGAAGAAAAGAAAGATGAGATGAGATTATGGCGACAACAGTTGCAAGCATTTGTGAATGGACAAATCTGCCACTTGTACGGGATTAGAAACTCGAAAATAGGACGTATTCGTCAATTGTTACACCAGTCTAATCGAAGGACATAAAAGTGTCTAACTTGTAAAGAATTTTGTATTTAAGTTCCCATCCGATATCTTTCATGACATCTGCACTTTCATATCTTCCTTTTACATCTTTTTACGAATGCTTCTTCACTATTTCAAATTTGTAGGGATTCTTTTCAAAGTTACTGTTGAAATCATTTGATGATTTTCAAGTATAAATATCTGCAAGGGACTTTAAGAATGTAAATTGGACAAACGTGAGCGTTTGTTACCTGGTAGAAAGTTTGTAGGTCACTACATTGATAAGCATATTTTTCTTAGGATACTGTTTTTTATTCATCTTAACAGTTTAGAAATTGTATCTACAAGGAACGATACAGCAAAGTACGGGATTTCCATGATATAAGGCCTTGTGGGTGTCAGAAATAGCTTCCTTTTTTCTTCTCATGATCACCACTTGCAATGATTCTCTCATTCCACCCCCAAAATCCATATAAACGCACCCTCAACAAGGTGACGTGGTGCGGACGAATTTGAATTTTTTCGAGCGGGTCTTTATTCTTTCTGGTTGGTGAGAAGTGGTGATCATGTCTGAAAGGCTTTCGTTTTCAGCCTTAGGAGACAACTTCGATAACAGTGAGTCAGATGAGCTTCCGGAAGACTCCAACTCAGCAAATGCAACCTTGCGTCGGCAAGAACAGGAAATTCAAAAGTTGAGGAAAGCAAACTTTAACTTGAAGCTTCAAGTATTTAATTTAGAGGAGCGCCTGGGTGTGCTTTCCAATAGTTTTGAAGGAGATTCCATCAATAAGTCTTCAATCAGTTTTGAGGATTCTGGGTCTCAAACACCAAAGTCATCTTTAGTTCATGTGCTACAAGAAAAGGAAAAAGAGGTTGCTCAAAGAGACGAGCTTCTGAAAAAAGCACGAAAAGTTATTTTTTCTCTACAGGAAAAAATAAAGGAACTGTATGAAAACAGGCATTCCGCTTTGTTTTCGGCTGAGGAGCAGACTTACAAATCTAAAGAGAACTCAAATGTCTGTGAGCAAACTAATGGTGAAGTATTACCACGGAGGCTGAGAGAAAATATAGAGACTTTAAGACAGCGCTGGAATAGCCTAGCTGAAACCTTTCCGAGTATCTTTTCTAAAATTGAAGAAGACCATGCAGTGTGTGAAGAGTTCTCTGGTCTTGAAAACACAATACGCCAAGTTGCTGAAGCTATTCCAGCTTTTCAAAATACCCTGAATGACTCTAACAGGCTTCTGCAGCATTATTCAAAACAAGGTAACAAGCGCATTGCTTCAGGTTCATGGATAGATAATGAAGCAAGCCAAGGAGAATATAATTACAGTGCAGTTGACATTGGTGGTTACACTGATACTGATGAAAGTGACACAACGCCACTAGCAGAAAACTCAGGCATGACTCAAAGTCAAAATGACTTTATCTATGTTGAAAGAAAAAACCTGGCCGATGGATTAGTTGGAATTTGCAATCTCTTAGAAATAGAATTTTCACGAACATTTTTGGAGGGAAACAATGCTAATAACGATATATTGAACTACTTAAATGTTGTCTTTGAGAGAACGGCGTCTCTACGTGAAGAATATTTCCGGTTGCAACAAGAGTTGGAGCAACAAGAAGAACAGACGAACGAAGCTATTAAGCTAAGATATGCTGCAGAAGAATCAGTGGAGCTGTATCGGGCAGAGATTGAACGAATTTCGAATGAACTGGTATCATTAAAGCAATTGTACGAAGAAGAAAAGACCGAAATTGGTGACTATTGGACTCGATTAGAAGAAACTTCCAAATATGATAACGAAGATAAAGAGAGAATTTTATCAGAACTTCAAACTAACAAGCAGAAGCTGGAAGAACTGACAGAACGGTATGGAAGGCAGAAGGAGGAGCTCGAGAGACACAAGTTTGAGCTGGAACAAGTAACCAGAGCATATGAAATGGAGAAAGCGAAAAGCTTGGAAGATCTTCAGCATAGAAAAGATCAACTTCAAGAGACCGCAGAAAGTCAGCGAATTGAAAAAGAGAAGCTTACAGAGCAGTTAGAAATTGCTCGTTCTCAGCTGTTGGAAATCGAAAGACAGCATCAAAATGAAAAGCGAACGCTATTGTGTGAGATTGAATATTCTAAAAAGGCGCAATCAGAAAACAAGCAACGTTATGAAGAAGAAAAAGAGAAAGCATACTATTTTAAAGCTCAACTTGGCAACGCATACAGCATGGTTTCCACTCAAATACAGCTTACTAAGGACCAACTAGAAGAACTGAGACAAATTTACAAGAAAGAAAAGCATTTGTATGTAGAGGAGTTAGAAACTATCAAATGCAAGTTACACGACCTCAGAGATGTCCCACAGCATTGTAACGAACTATATAGACGGGTTGATGAGTTTGAAACTTGGGTCAATGTTCTTACGCAAGACGACGAACATCGTTTTGTAATAGGAAAGCCCGTATCTTGTACAGTTCGTGACTCTGTTTTACAAGATCTATATCAATTGAATCAAAAAATTTACGCTTACGAGTCAGAGTTAGACCAGGTCAACCAAAAATATACATGTCTGGAGGAAGAAAAACGGCAGATGGAGGAATATCTAGAACAAAATGAAACTGAAATCGATATTTATCGAGAAGAGTTGGAAACCTTGCGAAAACAAGCTCAGAATTTAGCTACAGAGCATGAAGAATTGAATTTCCAAAATTCTTCACTGAAGCAACAGTTGCAACTTCTTGTACGTGAGCTGGAACGAACTCGCAACGACCTTAAAGAAAAGAAAGAAAAACTAGAGGCATTGTCTTTAGAAAAGGAGCGGGCAACAAAAGAATCGGAGAGTTTACGATTGGCCAATAAGCAACTCACAGATGAACTCGCCACGTTGAGCAATGCGAATGATAACATGGACGACAGTGTAAAAAATATACAGAAGACGATTGACGAGAAAGAAGCTGAGATTGCTAGTCTTCATCAGAGTCTATCTTCTCTTGAACGTGTTGCTACTGAAGGCAATGAAGATGTAGTCCATCTCAAACAAGTTAGAGATGAGCTGCTTGATACTCTGAAACTTAAGACAGAAGAGCTGGATAATATGACTGCAAGATATCAGGAACAATGTGAAAAACTGAACAAGAGCCACATCAAAATCTCCCAACAAGAAGCCCAACTTGAAAGCTTGAAATTAGAGATAAAGGAAAAAGAAGAAGAGCGAGCTCGTACTAGTCTTGAATTGGAACAGTACATGCATGAGAAAGAAGTTGTTCAACAACGTCTCAAAGATTATGAAGAAAAAATTTCGACAATGAATGATGAGCTACAACATCGTCGAAACAAACAACTTCACGACGAAGAAGAACTTATGGCGCTATATGAACAGCTTCATCAGGCAAAGATTGAAATACAAGAAAAGAAGAGTACAATTGAACGCTTGAATGTCTCTCTCGAGTCAGCGATGTATAAACAATTCGACCACAAGTGTCCACAAGCGAAGGCAATCATGTCTGATGACCAACAAACTATCGACAATGCTGCTTCATCAACAACATATACCCAGAAGAATATGAACTCTGAATCCGTTGTATCTTTCGAAGGATCTATGAATGCTGAAAAGAATATCAAAAGTCACCCAGAACAAGAAACGGAAGAGGATAATTTGTTACGTCATGAAAATAAGATACAAGTTGCTAACTCTTTATCGCCTCAAGAGCAACTGAAAGAACTCAGACTTATTGTTCAACAAAGAGATTATGAAAATTGTGCCTTGCAACAAGAGAGTGAATCTTATTTTGTACAATGGAAGAATATTGAGCAAGTAAATGAGAAGCTGCTTGCGATGGTACATATTCTTGAGGAAGAACAGTTTGAAACGAAAAAGGTTATGCAACAAGTGAAGAGTTTGTTAGAGAACATAGTGCACAGCAAGAACGTAGATCCGAAAGCAACAATGAAATCTTTGTGCTTCTGCTTAGAACTGTTCTGGGTTTTGGATAGAGAAGGTCAACCTTTGCCTCCAAAAGGTGAAAGCAATGTCCATTTAACGTATGAAGATACTGCAACAGCTTCAAACTTGTCTCGTCAGTGTCAAAGTTCAGTTACTATTTCTGACAAAACAGAAACTGCAGACAACTCACAAAAAGGAAGAGACTCTGATTGTGGTCAAGTTCTTACTAGTTTCTCTGACGCACTCGAGTCATTACAAGAGGCTTCAAGGCAGCTCTATTCAATGCTTCCAAAGGATGTGACTAAACACATCAAAGAGGTCAATGTTTCATTGCAGCCTCTGAATGTTGTGATTGTGGACGAAAAGTTCCATCTAGAAGAACTTACATCATACATAAGTCAACTTGCCAAGTTGCTTGTTCATTTCAAAGAAGTAATTTATGCTTCCATGTTTGTTCTTCAGTCTCAACTTTCTGGGGAATTACAAGAAAATATTTCTGTATACGAAATTGCACAATCAGCCTTTGGTCCAAATAATTCATCCTATGGCTACAAACATCCCGAAGCTTCATTTCTTTGTGATGAAAGTTGGCTGAATGAAACATCCAAAGATGCAATTGGAGAAGCTGAAACCAAATTGTCAATTTTACAGTCTATAACAGGCACTAGTGGCTGCCAAGGCCTCCACTTCCTCCCGAGAGCATTAATATTATTTACCAGTTACAAAATACTATGCTAACTTTTGAGAACCATGTTGAACAACTCTTGTACTCCCTCACAGAACGCTTGCTGGTGTTATCGAACAAACAAAAGCTACTGATGAGACCAACCGATCGCCGTGGTTCACACTATGGAACCACCCCAGGAAGAGTGGGTCCTATGTGGCCTCATGAAAGACAAGGAAAGAGTTCTTTTCTTTCATCGTCCAAGTTGAGTGGTATGTGTTCATGGGAAGAAATGGTATTCAGACAAATAGAAGAAACACAGAAAGTGATAAACAAGGCTCATCAGAATTTATCATGGGAAAAGCATCGTCTCATTCGATCTGTCTTTGGAGAGAACCAAACATGAAGTTGGAAATTTTGCAATGTCTCATAGAAAGTTGTAACTAGTAAAGGCATATGTTTTCTCTTGCCTTTAAAACCAGTCAAAGATCTTAACCATCAAAGATGCCTTTTTAAACTTGTATCTTACTGTCTTTCGTCATTGAAAAAATTATCTCTTCCATTCTGTTTTGGTCCATGTTGCGAGTCCCCATGATGAACTAAAAACTCCAGCAAATCAATCTGAGTAACAATACCCGTGACTATCTTTCTCTCAGTCAGTTTCCCAACGCTTTCGTAACACTTTTGAGTTGAAACTATTAAAGCATAATGATCGTATCTAAAAATACGCGATAATTCTGCTAACGTTGTCGAAGGACGAACTTCTCGAAATTGTTTATACGCAGCTTTCCATACAGGATCCTGGTTACGTACTCTTTTGCTCATTAATTGGGAAATTAAGTTACCTAAACGTAATATTAGTACTGTGAACCAGAAAAGATGGATATGTTCACTCACCTTGTGTCACCATTCCCAATATGTTCCCTTTTTCATCCAAAACAGGTAATTGATCAAAAGATGTGGAAGACAATATGGACACTGCTTCTTCGCAAGTAATATTACTGAGAATGGTGACTGGTGCTTGTAAGGATAATGCAGTAACTGGCAAAGATGCCCAAGTTTCATGTTCCACCTAAAATAGTACAGCAAACTTAGGTAAACATTGACAAACGTAAATTATGTTAACATACGGGTGAAGGAAGTTCTAAGAAACCATTTTGTTCCATCCAGTCATCGGAAATAAACTTTGACATATAGTTTCTACTGGAATCGGGAAGGATCATGACCACTTTCTTATTGGGAGGAATCTTCTTGGCGATTTTCAACAAACCAGCCAAACAAGAACCACTTGAACCACCAACCAAAAGACCTTCTTCTCTGATAAGTCTTCTTGCAGCTTGAAAGCTTTCTTGGTCCTCCGTTTTAACCCTAAATGATTATCCTTTGTCAACAAATCTCTATTTGTGAATAATACCACGTTACCATTCATCAATCACCGAACGATCCAAAACTCGTGGAATAAAGTCATATCCTAGTGTAGTAAAATATGTAAGATAGGCTGGCCATTTAAGGTAATAGACATACCAATGCCTTCGATCTTATACGGACATATGTCCGCATTGAGTGTATCAGGCTGTGCTAATATACTTCCTAAAGGGTCAACACCAACAATCCACGTATTTTTTCCATAACGCTCTTTCAACTTTCTTGCTATGCCAGTTATAGTACCACCAGTACCCGCACCAGCTACAACAACATCCACTTGATCAATTTGTTGAAGGATTTCGTCTGCTGTTCCATCATAGTGTGCAAGTGGGTTACTATTGGTAGTTCAAGAAATCCATCCTTCATTACAGCTGCATTAAAAATACACTGTGAAACCTACCTAGGATTGGAATACTGTTTACATTGAGCAAGAGTAAAGAAAATTATATACTATAAAATACCTGGTCAAGAATGTAAGAATTCGGAATTTCCTTATTTAGTCGTTGAGCAACTTGAATATGAGACTCGGGAGAGTTATACGCTGCCTCCGTTGGTGTTCGCACAATTTCTGCTCCCAAAGCTTTGAGAATATTTACTTTTTCTCTGTATAGTCCATTGATAAGTTTCATCCTACCGGACCATTGAAAGTACTTACTCGGACATCTTCTCTGGCATAGTTATAATACAATTGTATCCCTTTACAGCTGCAGCTAAAGCAATACCAATACCAGTGTTACCAGAAGTTGGTTCTATTAACGTGAAACCGGGTTTTATCAGCCCTTTCTTTCATAAAAACAACTTAGTCTACCAAACATCAGAAAAGAAACCAAGGATTCATACTTCTTCAGCGTCTTCAACCATGCGAACACCAATGCGGTCTTTCACAGAACCTCCAGCGTTCAGGAACTCACATTTTGCATAAAGCTCAAATTTTAAATTGTCCTGCTCTTCAATTCTTTTCAAACGAACCAAAGGCGTGTTCCCAAGACACTCCAAAATACTGTCTTTGGCAACAGCTACTGGTTGTGTATTTGGTCTATGTGGATGAGGGTCTTCAATAGAAGCACCTACAAGGTTCATGTCTTAATTCCGCTTCACTAACAATAGTTGATAGTTACTTTACCATGGAAGACGACTTGCGACCACTGACAAGGTTTGACGACTTGAGACATGTGCCACTGGCCCCGTAGATGTCCAATGTGTTTCGAGTTTTCCTTTTGAAATGGCAAGTCAGCGCAGTCTTTTGTTTCTTCCACAGACCACGTTACCGTATATTCTGCATTATTCAAAGTTTTCTTGTAACTATTCATGTTGCAGAGGAAAACATTTTTCTCTACTAGGGTTTATTCGTGGAACAACTGCAAGACAACTCCTTCCAACCCGTTTCAGTGACCGGAGCATGTTACAGTCAAAAATCAGATACATTCTAAGCTGTCAATATTCTTCTTCAAACGACGACAATTTTGGAGTACCTCCAAGTAAACCAAGTGGTGGTCAAGGAGGAACTGAAAACAATTCTGGTGCTTCTAGCAGTAACACTGGAACTTCAGAAACAAGCCAAGACCCTGCCGAAGAACTGCCTTTAGGGATTGGTGATGCTGCAAAGAGGTATAATTTGAAGATTAACTTGTATCAGTTGTGTGCAAGTACCGATAGAGGCCAAACAAGTAGACCGGAGCAACGCTCAGAAGTAGAGGATCTTGCAGCTCAGTTAGAAGCGCTCAATCCGAACCCTAATCCATTGGACGGTACGAAGGCTAATGGAATCTGGGAACTTATATATTCATCAGTACCTTTTTATAAAACGAGTCCATTTTTGTTGGCAGCAGCTACACCGTTCTTAAGGGTTGGTCAATGGCGTCAAACTATATCAGTTGTCTATGGTGAATTGGTAAACGAAGTGGACGTTGAAGCCTTCCCAGGTCTAATGGGAACAGTGGTACAGTTTGCTCGTGTAACACCAGTAGGTGGTGAAAGACTGGAAATAGCCATCGAGAAGACGAGTTTGAAAGGACGTTCCATAGCAGATAAGTTAGACTTGGGAGGTATCCATGTGGATATCCCATTAGGAGATATTTTGCGAAGAGTACAAGGTTCTACTTCGGAAATATTTCTGGATACTTTCTATGTAAGTATTTTTCCTTTTTTTACACACCTTGCAAGTAACAAGAAAATATTTCTGTTAGTTGGATGATGAGCTCCGTATTAGCCGTACTCGTGGTGGTCGATTGCTAATCTTTAGTCGAGTGAAATAGTTTCAAAATACTTTTTATGTCCGTAGAATAGTTGTTGATGTTGGGCTTGTGGTTTTTTTTGTTTTGTAAGAATTACAATACATATGGATAGCTCTTGTTCTTAACGATCAAAGACATGCCAAAGCTTAATTTTTGTTTGTGATTTGACCTATGCGTCCGTAGGGCCACCGTCAACAAAATATATCATCCATGTCGTCAAGTACAAGTTCTCTAGAAGACGCGTTTGTTTTTGTTCACGATGGAACATTTACAGAAGAATCAAGGGAATACAATGATGTGAGAGATACTTTGAGTAAAATTGAATCTCATCCACGGTCAGTGGTAGCTAGTGCGCACTCGCCAACGTCGCAACACAAGCCAACCGATAATAGTGTCGCCGAATCCATTGTGCTTCCTAGTGATAAGAAAAGTCACGTGAATAATAAGAAACGAAGACAATCCCAAACATCGGCTATATTGGATTCTAGTTTCCTACAACTGGGAATTTCACGTCCAATCCTCCTTGCCATTCAAAGCTTGGGTTGGGAAGTTCCTACTCCTATACAAGACAAAGTAATTCCTTTGGCACTCATGGGACGTGACATTTGTGCTAGTGCAGTTACAGGATCAGGCAAGACTGGCGCTTTTGCTATTCCAGTCATCGAAAAGTTATTTAGAAGTCCCTCGAGAATTTCTGCCGTTCATGCTATTATATTACTACCCACGAGGGAATTAGCGATACAGTGCAAGCAAGTCGTGGAAAAGATTGCAAAAAATACGGATATTCGGGTTGAGTTGGTTATTGGTGGTCTTTCACTTCGAGTGGAACAAGATATCCTCCAAAGAAATCCAGACATAGTTATTGGGACTCCAGGAAGACTAATTGATCACATTAGGAATACAAAAAACTTTAGTACAATGGATATTCAACTGGTGATTCTTGATGAAGCAGATAGATTGCTAGACCTCGGATTTTCGGAGGAAATTGAAGAGATTATTAAGAACTGTCCCTCAAAAAGACAGACCATGTTATTTAGTGCCACAATGACTTCAAGCGTTCAACAATTGGCTCTTTTATCGTTACGAGAGCCTGCAAATATTGTTGTAGACCCGTTGTATGAAGTATCCAAGACATTGGAGCAAGAATTTGTTATGCTTTCAAATGATATTAAGGACGAGAGACGAACAGCCATCTTATTGTCTTTATGCAAAAGGACATTTACAGAACGTGTGATAATATTTTTTTCAAAAAAGTCCACTGCACATCGAGTTTTTGTTATTTTTGATATTCTTGGCATAGCAGCCGTTGAATTACATGGGAGTTTGACGCAAAAGGAGAGAATAGAAGCACTGGATAAGTTTCGTGATGGGAAATTTGAGTTTTTGTTGTGTACAGATGTTGCTTCGAGAGGCTTGGATGTTATAGGAGTGAAAACAGTAATCAATTTTGAGATGCCACAGGATATTCGCGTATATGTTCATCGGGTGGGTAGAACTGCCAGAGCTGGAGCTTTGGGAAAGGCCGTGACAATGGTAGATGAAAGCCAACACGATCGCCAATTACTTTCTATCATTCAAAAACGTTCCAAAACAACATTGAAATCGCGCACTGTACCTGAAGAAATTTGGAAAAAGTATCTTTCATCATTGAACGATATCCAGCCGCAAGTATTAAGTCGACTTCGAGAAGAAAGTCAAACAAAGGCTTTGGGAATGGCAGAAATGGAAGCGACTAAGGCACAGAATTTGATGCAACACGCAGAGGAAATATATTCGAAACCGAAACGCACATGGTTTACTTCTTCTAAAAAGAAAAAGAAGACGTCGAAGAAACCACAACAGAAAGGAAGTAGAAACCACAGCAAATGGCAGTAAAGAATTGTCGCAAGTGTCTTGTGAAATATTGTAAAATATATGGCTTTGTAAAAATTGTCATTTTTAGAGGGAGTCTATGGATAGAGATATGCTGTTTGGTTCTTCACCAACAATGCCTGCTTGCATGTACAACACAACATCGTCCTAGTACATATCACAGAAAAAATTGGTTGAACAACTCGACAAAACACTATTCAAGTAAATAAAATAATATGATGAGCATGTCTTCAAGAAACCTTTTCAATGGTGTTCTCTCCGTAGTAAGTTGTTTAAATACTGTCGGAAAGAAACTATCAAGAGATTGAACTGTTTAAAAGAACAGTTTAACAAGAAGAAATAAACTCTTCTTCTGGAAATAGCCGAGCGCATCGCTCTTCAAAACTACGAAAAGGAATCATTGAGTAATATTTCATTTCTCGCTCTTTGGAATGAAAAACAGGACATTCCGAGTTTTCGTAGACTGAAAAATGACTCTCAATATATAGACTGGAAACGGAGTTTCAACAAAAAGTATGAAGAAAAAGCCAATTAACATACCGGTCGTTTGCACCCGGACAAGTAGAAACCAAATTTAAACAGTAGATAACTTTAAAGACTAAATATTTGTCGAACTCTTGAGGTTACACTTACCAGTGGCGTCTCTCATTTGTGGATATTTTGGTTGTTTGACAGAACTCATAACAGTTACTTCTCTTGTTCTTTCGTTAAATTCGTATTTCCCAATACTTGGCACTGCTTTGTCTCGCTCGTTGACCGATGGTGTCCAACCTCTCCTATTGATTGTGAGAATAAAAAAAAACTCTACAATAAACCTACCTTAAGCGTTTCATGGCTGATGAAGGTCTTTCGGCACTTGTCAAAACAACACAAACACCTTGAGAGTTGTTCAGTACCATCAACAAATCTGCAATCTTTGCTTACCGTCTGAATAAAACCTCAAAAACCGGAAATAAGTAACAAGAAAAATTGGTTGTTTATATTTTCCTTCGGTAAGTCCCATGCGAATATATTGATGTCTAGAAACATAAATGCCGTCAAACCTCACATGAGGTCGTTCCAAGAACATGCGTCTCCATGAACCACCTCCAGCTTTGCTTAACAAAATATCTGTGTCAAATAAAACAGATAATTACCATAAGAAAAAGAAATCCTCAAATTTTCGAGAAAAGTATATGCAGGCCAAGTTTCCAGACAAATCCGCTTCCAATGTGCTGGGTCATAAGACAAGGAATTCCAACGACGGCAAACCCTACTACTTATTAGGCAAGTTTTCTATGGTGTAAGTACAAAAAATATTACCTTGAACAAGCTGCAAGGTCTCCTGCAGGTAAGCGACTAAATATTTGGAAAATTATGTCGTCACTCAACTTGTCAACAACCGGTTGTTCATAGATATCTATCTCTGAGATTATTTCAGGTCTACAGTGTTATGTTAAAGAAGATTAATAGAATTTAAAAATATTGCCTACAGGACTAAATTTCTGTTGTATAGACTCAGCCAGGGTCTATCATAAGGCTGAAACTTGAAGACTCTCGTCTCACAATCCACCATCAATGTGACCAAACTCGTGAAGGGCATCCCATTTCTAACACAACAAATTTTTCAATTCTTTTTATAACCGAAATAAACTTTTGATTGAGAAACAACGAGTAATAAAAGTATCGAAAGGTTAAAACAAATTCATGGATTCTTTAAATATTTTTTAGCTACGGAATCCTTTATAGAGAACTGCATTGTAGTTCTGTTTTGTTTTTTCTCGCATGCGATACAAACGAAAAGACGTTAGCAACAATAGGCGTTTCTTGCGATTACAGGTCAGTCCGATAAATATGGTAATGTATTCGATGCCTGAAATATGCCAACATAAATAAAAAAATTGCAATTTTCCAAATGTGAAACGTTCAAAATTAACAACTTTCGCTTCCAAGTATTAACAACTATTCTATTGGTTTCATTCCGCAGCAAGCACTGCATTGACTCTAAAAGATGCAGTCATTCATGACATTTTGATAGTTGGATTTCGTTCACTGCTCAAGTCACTCAAGAACGTTGTCTCTCTTGGCCTTCGACATAGTTTCTCGTACGTTCTTGTGTCAGTTGAGGTTCCGACACTTGGGTTTAGGGCCAGGTCTTGTCTTCCGTGGAATCCAAGTTTTAGTTGAATCTTGGGTTTCATGTTTGCAGTGGACTTGATGCTGTTTCAGTAAATGTATTAGTTCTCGGAAGGTTTCACTTAAGGTACTGAGTTGCCTATATGCTTTTTCAAGAAGGAGGACCAAATCATCCTAACAATAACTATTCATGAGAAAGATAGGAGCTAGGAACTGCGTCTTACCTTATTTTCCTGCGACATTTGCGCCAGAAATTGTAAAAATGGCGCCAACGCCTCAAAGAAAAAATTTAGATATGTTGGACTGTTGGCAGACATTAAGCGACGATTTGTTGTTTTTGATCTTCAGAAAGCTGAACATATTTGACGTGTGTCGAGTATCTTCAGTAAGTCAAAGCAACTTGGGGAATTTTACGCGCTTTTCTAAAGAGTGAAAAGGTTTGTCGTCGATGGCGACTGGTTGCGAAACAAATAATTTGTAGCGTGCGTGAACTTGAACTTGGAAAGTCACTAAAACCTTTTTATCAGTAAGTTTGTTGATTTCTAGAGTACATTATACTGACTGAGTGAACAGTATACCGAAAGGGAAACAAATAATCTGTCTCTTAAGGAAATTTACTGAACTTCAAACTCTTTCTCTTAGAAACTGGCCTTGGTAAGTTCCGTACTTGTTGAAAATACAGATTTTACTAATCTTGCACAGGTTCGACCGACTTCCCGAAATCGCGTCGATCGTGTTGAAGAGTGTACGCTCAACAAGCTTGAGAAAATTAGACGTAGGACCGTTGCCTCTAAGTCTCGGAGACTTGTTTCTTCTTCGCGAAAACTGTCCAAACATTTGTTGTTTACAATTACAAGGCTGTCCTTCAGTTAGTGATAAGTTGGTTATTGGTGTTTTAAGGCACTGGAGGCCGCACCTTGTTGAGCTCGATATTTCAGATTGTCCTAGTGTGACTTCCTCTTCTGTGCGAGTAGCAGTTGAGAGTGGCGTACACAGGTTGAAAGCGTCCAGATGTAAGAAAATAACGGGCGCTTTGGTTCTAAGCACAAAACCTTTTATGGGAAGAAAATTGGAGATGGGGGAACCTTTTCTTATTCTAACGCAGTGCAAGAATATCAATTGGTTTTTTGTCAATGGCCAGGTGGGTTTCGTTCATATTAACCTTTCGCAGTGCACGTCTCTCGAATATTGTCACGTTTATGATCACTCGTTAACAAGCATTCAGCTGTCGGGCTGTCGCAGTCTTAGGGATCTCAAAATTATCTCAAAGAACTTGAAAACAGCTAATCTATTCAGCTGTACACAATTGTCGGAAGAGATGGTATACAAATTACTGTATAACTGTCCAAAGTTGACTTGCATCAACCTGTCAGGTTTACCTTTTGATTCCAGTGTGCAAGCATGGTTAAGAGAACATCGACTCAACCATGTAAAATATGATGCGATACATATTCATTAATTTGTACACATTAAGGGACTTAAGCAGCTGAAACTTTCTATATCATCGGATTTATTGTTATGAAAACATACATACCGAAATCTGCCCAACCAGTAACGCTTTATTTATTCCCTTGTTGAAAGCGTCGCAAGAACTCCGGAATGTCTCGTTTTGGTTTAGACGCATTTGAAGTGACCGAAGACGTTGAAGAAGTGAATGTACGTGGGTTACGCCCTCCTTGAAAGAAAGAAGTGACGTCTACGGCTGACGGATTATGAGTTGAAGCTGATGCTGCACCATCTGAAGGCTGCGTAAAACCCGTTGCAATGACAGTAATTGACAACTCATTTTCCATGTTATCATCAATGAGTGCTCCAAATATGATATTGGCATTCAAATCCACTGCTTCATAAATAACCTCTGCTGCTGCGTTTATTTCATGTAATGTCATATCGCGACCACCTGTAATATTAAAAACTATTCCTTTCGCACGTTCGATTGGGAAGTCCAACAAAGGAGAAGATATAGCAGCCATTGCTGCATCTCTTGCACGCGACTTGCCTGAACCGCTGCCAATACCCATTAAGGCAGAACCGGCATCAGCCATGATTGATCGAACGTCAGCGAAATCAACATTTATCAAACCGGGACGAACAATAATTTCGGATATTCCAACGACCCCTGTCTCAAGATATCATCTGCAACTGAGAATGCTTTCTCTAAGCCAGTATTTTCAGGTACAATTTCAAGTAGTTTATCATTGGAAACCACTATCAAAGTATCAACTTCTTTCCTTAGAGATTCTATCGCAGCTTCTGCTTGCTGCATTCTTCTTTTTCCTTCAAAGCTGAAGGGTTTTGTTACTACTCCAACAGTAAGACAACCATACTCCTTTGCAACTCGGGCAACGACAGGCGCTGCTCCTGATCCTGTACCTCCTCCCATACCTGCTGTAACAAATACTAGATCTCCACCTTGAACAGCTGCAGCAATAGCTGCTTGGGATTCTTCTGCTGCTTTTCTTCCAATATCTGGTTTTCCTCCAGCTCCCAGCCCCCGGGTAACCTCTGCTCCCAGTGTTACACAGTTACTAGTCTTGGAACGCGAAAGAGCTTGTGCATCTGTATTTATGCACCAAAACTCTACTCCCTCCACCATGCCACTCATTCGATTGACGGCATTACTTCCTCCTCCACCAACTCCAATAACTTTGATGACGCAAGGATTCAAAGACCCCCCTGAACTCACATATCCTGTTCCAGTCAACTGACTAGTTCCCGAACGACTTGCTGTACTGTGTTTAACAGCGTCATTTCCAGGAGAGGATGCTGTACTGTTGCTGGTTGCTGCTCTACCTGTATGTTTCTCAGCTGCTGATCTTTGACTATCGACATTCTTTGGGTTGGACGTCGAGGTGCCCGCGTTCTTCAGTTCCTCCGATTTTGTTGCTAAGATATCGTATTTTATTGACAAGCGTTTGCGTTGAATAACAATTGGTTTCGAGTAACCATGTTTTTCTAAAAAAGCAGAATAACCAGTGTACGTTTTGCTGCGAAAAGACTGGACGCAGGTACATCCGGCAAATGCCAACATTTGAAATCACAAAAAAGTAAGTTTGATCAATGTGGCGAACGACAGTGGACAAACGGGCATAACTTTGGGATCAAAAGCTTTAAAGAATTTAATGAAATAGCAAAAGACAAAGCAAACAAACAAAAGCAATATAAAAAAACAGTCACGTATTACCTTGAGGCTGAGGCTATCAAGTCATCATCTACATATTTTGGATTATCTCTGTTCTGGCCATCTTCGTTTGCGTTAAGGCTGCCTTCTATTGAAAATTCTGCTTCTTTTTTTGCACCTGACATATCAAATTGTGCAGCTCCTTCTACTTTCACATAGGTAGCTCCCATAAGATCTTGAACTCTCTCAAAACGACGCTGTGCGGCATCAAGACGATGGCGTGGCATCAGATAAGCTCCTATAACAGACAGAATCAACCAAACACCCGTCCATATAGGACAAGCCAAAGTCACAGGATTGTAAGGGTACATAGTGAAGAAAATGCTAAAGCCTACTAGTATTGAGGCTATAACTGGAACTATCACATGAAAGAACCAGTTAAGCTGTTTCTGTCTATAGAAGAAGATACCAAGAGTAAGATTAGCAATAATATGTCCTACATAAAGAGCCAGAGATGCGGTAGTCACCAACATGACGAAACCATCGTACGGTCCCATTGCTAAACCAGCAATGAGTGCTACAATTGTAGCAAGGACTGCTACAACGGCAGTGGAAACAATTGGGTTTTGCTTCTTATCTACCATCGCAAAAACTTTTGGAAAGACTAGTCCTTCTCGAGCAAAAGCAAAGATCATTCTTGCACAACTATTTAACGGTGCCAAAGCACCCAGGAACATGGCGTTCAGAATCAAGATAACCATAAACCAACCAACAACATTAGTAAGGTATCGTTTGTAAACAATAACACCTGGTACTAACGAAGCAGCGTACTGAGACATATCCTTATATCCCCATCCAACAGTTAGTCCATAGGACATAAAGAAGAATAACAGTGCAACGGTAGAGTATGCCAATATAACGGCAATTGGGAGTTGTCGACGAGGATTTTTCACTTCCTCACCTAGAAATGTTGCTGCTGAGTAACCTGATATAGAGAACAATGCTAATAATGCTGCAATTGCAATATCGGGTCTTGTTGGTGCCAAATCTGGATTAAATACTGCTCCTGTATTCTTTGAACCAAGCTTGATTACCACTGCCAACGTACAAGCAAACATGAAAAATAGTTCGAACGTTCCAACAACTAGAGAGTAATCCAGTGATGCTCGAATACCTAGGAAAGCTAGTATATAAATGAGCAAAATGAAAGCAAACATAATTCCAATCCACGCTTTTTCGGTATAAATAGCTCCCGTCATTGTTTGAATAAAACCGGGGAAAAATACACCACCAACAAATAAGATAGCATTAGTTACTACGTTGAAGTAGGCAAGAACAAACATCATGCCACAGATAACTCCCCAACGAGGCCCAACTGCAGCAAATACGTACGCGTAGTACCCACCAGAGGAAGCAACTTTTGTAGAGTACCATACTGTTGTATTCATCAAAAGAGTTCCGGCAATAATCGCTAGAATATAACTGAACGGTAAAGCTCCCCAGGCATAACCTGCGGAACCTGTCATTGTTGCTGCCATAGCTCCTGCAGGTGAAATCATAGAAACTGACTGGAAGTAAAGATGCCAAAACGATAAACGTCCACGCTTGAGTGTGCGGACATTTTCAGCATCTGCCTTGTCGCCGCTTTCATACGAGAATAATGAGGAAACCAAGTCTCGAATAGCCATAAACGAAAACAGATTACGAGTTCCGTCAATTCATTGGTGCGTCCCATTTAACGAAAATCCGCTTAGACGTCTAATAGACGAGGGACACCCAGCTAAAATTCTTCTCGGCTTCCTTCCATGCGACGTCATGAACCTCCGTCGAACTTCGAATATATACCAAGGTTGACTTCAAAAATGCAACTGGTTGTTTAACCACAGTAGCCGAATCCGAAACCTTTTGCAACAACCTTAAAATTTTTATTACAGGGATCTTACAAACTTCAAGAACTAGGGCCACCTATAACTTCGTCGTCAATATATCGAGAACGCTTATTCTCCTCATCCGTTCCAGACACTGAATCCTTGTCTATTCCTACAGTTTCTCCTGTGAATTCACCATCTTTTTCTTTGAGTTGTTGTTCAAATTTCCCAACTTTCACATAGGTAGCTCCCATAAGATCTTGAACTCTCTCAAAACGACGCTGTGCGCCTTCAAGACGAGAACGTGGTGTCAGATAAGCTCCTATAATAGACAGAATCAACCAAACACCCGTCCATATAGGACAAGCCAAAGTCACAGGATTGTAAGGGTACATAGTGAAGAAAATGCTAAAGCCTACTAGTATTGAGGCTATAACTGGAATTATCACATGAAAGAACCAGTTGAGCTGTTTCTGTCTATAGAAGAAGATACCAAGAGTAAGATTAGCAATAATATGTCCTACATAAAGAGCCAGAGACGAGGTAGTCACCAACATGACGAAACCATTGTAAGTACCCATTGCTGATCCGGCGATAAGTGATATAATAAAAGCAAGGACTGCTACAACGGCAGTGGATACGACTGGGTTCTGTTTCCTGTCCATTATTGCAAAAACTTTTGGAAAGACTAGTCCTTCTCGAGCAAAAGCAAAGATTATACGTGCACAACTATTTAACGGTGCTAAAGCACCCAGGAACATGGCGTTGAAAATCAAAACAACCATAAACCAACCAACAACATCAGTAAGGTATCGTTTGTAAACAATAACACCTGGTACTAACGAAGCAGCGTACTGAGACATATCCTTATATCCCCATCCAACAGTTAGTCCATAGGACATAAAGAAGAATAACAGTGCAACGGTAGAGTATGCCAATATAACGGCAATTGGGAGTTGTCGACGAGGATTTTTCACTTCCTCACCTAGAAATGTTGCTGCTGAGTAACCTGATATAGAGAACAATGCTAATAATGCTGCAATTGCAATATCGGGTCTTGTTGGTGCCAAATCTGGATTAAATACTGCTCCTGTATTCTTTGAACCAAGCTTGATTACCACTGCCAACGTACAAGCAAACATGAAGAGTAGTTCGAACGTTCCAATAACTAGAGAGTAATCCAGTGATGCTCGAATACCTAGGAAAGCTAGTATATAAATGAGCAAAATGAAAGCAAACATAATTCCAATCCACGCTTTTTCGGTATAAGTAACTCCCGTCATTGTTTGAATAAAACCGGGGAAAAATACACCACCAACAAACAATATGCCGTTTGTCACTACGTTGAGGTAGGAAAGAATAAACATCATTCCACAGATAAGTCCCCAACGAGGCCCAACTGCCGCAAATACATAAGCATAGTATCCACCAGAGGAAGCAACTTTTGTAGAGTACCAGACTGTTGTATTCATCAAAAGAGTTCCGGCAATAATCGCCAGAAGATAAGAAAATGGCAGCGCTCCCCAGGCGTAGCCAGCAGAGCTTGTCATTGTTGCTGCCATAGCTCCTGCAGGTGAAATCATAGAAACTGACTGGAAGTAAAGATGCCAAAGCCCAAGACGTCCTCGCCTGAGAGTACGTACCTCTGGTTCTGAGTTGGTATCCACCTGTTCATATTCTATAAGTTTCTTTAAAACCGACATCACTATAATGTTCCACCAAAATCAAACAGTGAATGCCATATGGAAATTATTTTTCTTAAATGTTTATGTCTATGTAGACACAGGCCTCGTAAAATTGCTCTTCTAATAGGAAAAGCAATGAAACATTTTGCCAATGTGGACATTGGTCGTGTGAAAAGGAGACAAGGACTATCCGGTCATGGAGTTCACTTTTGTCCAATGACAATTTTCCAGAATGGAATTTGTCACAGGGAGTGACGACTGGAAAGAAAATCGGGGGATGTTTCGAGAGTGTTTTCAACATTTGTTGTAACAGAGAGTTGAGAGAGCATAAAAGCAGGTAAATTCACAAAAGGAAATAGTAGTTAATGTAGTAAAATTTTTAAAGGGCCATTACTCAGTGTTTACATCACCGAACAGCGGGACTTAAAGTAATAACTGTTCTGTCTAAATAACCTCGTCGAGCTACGAGAGCGGCATAACAGGTTGCCTTATGAAGAAACTTGATTCGATTTCAGATAGATTTTTACTAGGAGCAAGCTAAGAAGGATATTTTCGTTGATTTTTCATTATAAAGAATTCATATATGTCTGTGCCCGAATTTGCTTAGGATTCTAACGCGTGCTGTTACTGCAGTGAATATACAAGTATCACCGATGCTGCATTATATAATCAAATAGCACTGTGCAAATGCATCCTGTCACTTGGTAAGAATATTGACTCTTATAGCGACATATTATATTCAGATATAAGACACTACAAGTAGTTACTATGTCGTTGTTTCTAGCGACGAAGGATGTGGATATTAATAAGGTTATGGTGGCTACTAACATGAATAACATTTCCTTGCTGCCTAGTAATATCGTGAAAATCTCTGGAAATATAAAGACCACATTTTTGTATAATGGTTGCCTTTGCGTAATAACGAAGTCAAACTACGTGGATATTCAAAGTTGATACTGGCAATTCCAATCGATGGAACAAGTACAATGTTATGGGACTCTGTTCGTTCACCACAACAGGGCATCATGGTCTTTCAAGTAATCAGTGTTTAACAAGGTGCGTCTCAAGCATTCTGGGCAAGTCCAATCTTTTATCACTTCCAATGGGAGTGTTAGGATAATATTCAAATGGTTTTATCCAATCTCAAGTGATTGAAACTATTGCCAGTCACCTTTTATGACACTTTTGTCCTTTGTCGAGGTTATATTGCCGTTGACAACGAAGAATAAGTGCTTTACTGTTTCTTCACCAAGAAGTTTAAAAGAAAAATTCCACAGAAAAGGAGTTTTACGATTAACTGAAGCTTTTAATACGTGTGCTTGTTCGAGGCTCGTGATTTTCAGTTCAAGTTCCAATGATGCACGAGGAGACCAAGAGAGGAGCAGTACAACGGGAATGAGATATGACGCGCAGTTACCTCCCAACGTTTTCACTACTTCAGGAGAACTAGGAGAGTGGACACGAGGATGGGAGGACTACAGTTTCAACCCAGAGGACGATGGACCTCTTCCTGCTACTTTGAAAGGCCCATCGGATGACTTTATCTCACCCGTCAGCCTCGATGAATTTCTTGAAAACTTAGCAAACATTGAGCCTTGTGAAGAAGATTTCATTAGCTATGGTGATGCGTTCGAACCTCTTCCTGCAGGTGAAATAGAATATTATCAAAATATTTCAAAGAAAGAAGCTGCATATGCTGTAGAAGGGATGTCAGACTTACTCTCACCTTTTCGTCACTCTGATTCGACGGATAACACCGACTTTTCTGACCTTAAGTGTTCGGAAACAGTGGACTCTTCTGCATTCTTTGCGACTTTACAGAATAAGGACTTTTCTGGGTGGCTATACGAATACAATGAGAACGGAATACCTTTGTCAATGCTTCCTTGCCAGTTTCATTTTTTAAAGCGGGAAGTGTTACAAGAACAGCTAGAAATTTATCTACATATAGAAATGGGATCAGTTTTAGAAGCTGAGCAAGCGACTGTGGATCGAAAACTTCCTTTTGACGCAATTAATATATTTCCTGGTCGTGATGCTTTTTCTTTTAGTACTCGCTCAGAGACGAACGGTTTGCATGTACTTGTTGCCTTTTTGGGTATAAAGGATACCTTTGGAATGGTCGAGTTGCACTATGATGAGCACAAGGTGAGTAGCATGAACTTGTTTCGTTAAAATTATGTTTACAGTTGATTGCTCTAGAAACTTTGTTCTGTTGCGGTGTTACATGGTATAAGCAATGGGAACAACATTCCTTCGATAAAAGGAAGATCTTTGACAATGGAACAACTTTTGGGAACATGGCAAGGTAGTGGTTACTCTCTTCAGTCTATTTTTATGCCATTATGCCCTTGTATCTCTATTTCGAGCAATCATCAGGTACATATACTAGCAATACTTGTTGAAATCGTCTAAAGATATCTCTTTTATCTTAGTGGAAAGTCGATTTAGCCAACGTTGACCTAATGACTGTCAGGAGAAAGTCCCCTCTGAAGAATCACACTGTGGTGGATCCTTCAACCGAATCGAACTCTGGAAAAGGACTAAAAGGAGAACGAAGGGCTGTTCGAAAGAAAGAAATGCAGCGCATTGCGGATTGTAGCTACTGGAAAATCTCTCAAATAGGTTGCCATCATGACAGCTCTGTGGGTAGGAGATTGACTCCTGAGACAGATGACTTGACCTTTACTTCAGAAAAGGATACGTCTGTGGTCACATATGAATTTCCATCCCTAGGAAAATACGAAACTAGTCGTTATCTTTTCCTTTTACCTCATAATATGTATTTATTTGCCGCAAGGGTTCTTCCAGTTGGTATATCGTTTGAGATAGAAATTTCGCTAGTTATTGGAGAGGATACAGCTATCCGTGTGGTTCAGTCTTACAACATTGAAGGGCAATGCAGAGGCACTGCAATCATCCACGAAAAAAAGGACTGTATGTGACTCGAATAATCATTCGTGATAAATGTGAATGTTGCCATTTTCTATCATTATCAATGGCTATTTATTTTCTGTCTGTACTTGTTGGCAGAAAAGAGTCCTGTTTGGGTGTTCTTATGAGTAATGGCACATTTTGCTGCAGTTCATGAAGAGCCAAACCACCCAAAAGCAAACATTTGATAGTCCACAGCAATATTGGCTGTTTTCTTCTATATGCTTCCCAACTGGCAAATGTTGCAAGAATAACATTAACGACGCATGTCACACTCAAACCTTTTCGTAAAAAAATCTCGTGTAGGCTCAGGCAACTCGGTTAAATAAAAACCAGGATAATATATAAAAGTACACAGTAAGACAACAGCCAGTGCAACAATATGTCCGCTCTGTAGATATGGCAACATAAAAAACCCCTTTTTGTTGGACTACCTTTTCCAATCAGAGCTGCTGCCCAATCATAAGAGTTATCTTCTTGGAGTCGCTTCATACCGTAGTTAGGGTCAACCTCTACTTTCTGAATGAACTCATTTCTCTTTCGTTTGAAGTTTTCAGTTAGTGTCTTTACTGTTTCTTCTATAACTTTTGTCTCGGGTGAGTTTCCGGTTAACGGTGCATCTTTCCCCGATTCATCTATGGTTCCAAAAGTCCACTCTTTCTGTTTCAAATTTTCAGTGGATTCAAGTTGCTCTTTACCATTATTAGAAACAGTTTTAGAACCTTCTTTTACTTTGCTTCTTTCACCTGCGTTTCCTTGGAAATTGGATGCGTCTGTCCCATAAAAGTCCGGAGCTAAAGGTCCTTGAAAACTTTGTTGTGCACGTGTAGATTGTTCGTTGAGGTTGGAAGAATTGCCTTGCTCGTTGGGCTGATTTCTCTTAGTTCCTCTTTTTCGCGCCATAGTTACTGTTGAGCCAACATGAAACCAACCTTGCAACTTGTGTTTCCTCCATGTACCAGACGTTAGACGACACAAAGACTGTCTGAAATACCTCAAGTAGCAATTTTTGCATATTTCGTTAGTGACTATTATTTGAAAATTCAAGGTTATTTTAGTCATCATTGCTTGAGACCCATGATACTGCTCTTCTGTCATACTCAAGATGTGCGAGGAGAGGCTGCTAGCGATTTGGGGAATTTTGTATCTGATGCCTCTCCCATTGGCCTTGTCGTTTGGCTTTTTTCCAGAAACGTATATATCTTTCTTTCTGATAAAGTATGCCATGTCTTCATTAAACAAGCCAAATACTAAATGTTTGTAAAATCATTTTTCATTTGTCTAGAAAGATTTCAAAGAACACCATGACAGTTGGCAACAGAAGAATTGTTTCCTGCAATAGGATATCTTTGATGATGTTGCCATCATGAGTCATACTGGTATCAAACTGTTACCATAATGAAAAGGATGCCACACAGCAGTCCAATTAATTAACCCAAAAAATTGAAAAGGATCGTAAATTCCTTCTGATTCTCTCAACACACTTTGTTCTACCAATGATATTGGCATTTTCCTTTGGCGTGCTTGACGGAAAACGGTCACTACATCGGTCACTTTCATCGAAATATTATTTTGGAAAAAACACTTCAATAACTAAAAAGAATATCAGGGTGTTGAAGAAAACATCCCAGGCACAGTTGGTTTCTTGTACTTCTTCGGAACCATCTTCGTGGAGTTATGCACGTGCAGGAGTCGATATAGACTTGGAAGCCACAAGTGTTGGTGCCTTAGTAAATAGTTTTAGACATACGCTCAATGGAAAGGATCCCAGACAAAATAGGAAATATGGTCAAACATCAGGCAAAAGTGGTCAGTTTGCCGGGTTGATCGACTTTGATGACAAATTGTTGGCTTTGACAACAGATGGCGTGGGTAGTAAGCTGTCACTTGCTGCGGAACTTAACTACTATGAAACTGTCGCTATTGATTGTGTTGCTATGAATGTAAACGATCTGCTTTGTGTCGGTGCGGAACCCATTGCCTTTGTAGACTACATTGCTGCTCCTCGGGCCAAACCGGACGTCTGGGCTAGTTTAGGAACCTCTTTGGCCCATGCCTGTCGCAAGGTGATTCATTTTAGAGTAACAGATACAATGCATACTCACATTAAAGACTAGGCAAGAGTGAATTTGTGTGGTGGAGAGACGGCAACCTTACCGGATATTGTCAAAGAATTGGATATGAGTGGAACAGCACTCGGTTGGTTACCAAAAGATCAACCAATGACTAGTGAATACTGTAGTCCTGGAGACTTGATCCTGGCTTTGCCTTCTTCTGGTTTTCATTCCAATGGTAAGATACAAAACATTTTTGGTAACAGATAAATATTAATTATACAATATGAAGGCTATTCTTTAATACGTGCTGTTTTGAAAGAAACCAAAATAAGTTTGTCGGAAGAGTTTGATTTGAAAGAAGAAGCATCTTCCTTGCCCGTATTCACCGTTTCGACTCGGACCAAAACAAACCCTTAACGATAGGAGAAGTACTTTTAAATCCGACAACTATTTATGTTGACCCACTTGTAGAGTTGTTTCAAAGCTGCAGAGAAACACAAAAACCTTGTCCTTTCGCTTCTGTTCGTGGTGCCATAAATATTACTGGGGGTGGTCTTACAAATTTCTTAAGACTACAACCTGGCAAATTAGGTTTTGAAATCATAGACCCTTTACCAGTACTACCAGAATTCTTATGGATACAAAAATTAGGAAACATCTCTAATGAAGAAATGTATCGAACATTCAATATGGGAATGGGTTTTGCTCTACTAGTTGAACCTGAAGCTGCACCACTTATTCAAGAATGGTTACAAGAACACCATATGCCAAGTAAAATTGTTGGTCTTGTAAACTCTACTGGAAAAATTAGTCATCCAGAAGCAAATGTTTCTTATGAAAGGTACTGAATTGGTATTTCATCTTATACATGTTGTTCAGGAAATGCCATTGGATCATTTCTCCGAAGTTTGTTCTTCTTTCTTTGTGCTATTGGACAAGGTGCATTCTATCATTCTATCTTGTTCGTCCCTATCTGGTAACACGACTTGATATTCCTCAGTGAGTTCGACTGCTTTCATTTTCTGATATTTGATCCAATTATATAAGACAACTCCCAATAAACAGATTATATAACCAATTAGATTGAGAATAGATACTATATTTCGAAACGCCAACCATGATACACCTACGACCACTGCAGTTTTGATGGTACCAATGATAGTACAGGTTAATGCAGAAGTGTACGAAACCATTAAAAGGTCACAAATATTCAGAGCCAATGCAATAATGGCTCCTAACAATACAACTATTGAGGTCAGAAGAAGAAAGTTTTTCTCATGTGACAAAGAAACCGTTTTCCATCGTGAAAGAAAAGAAAAAATTGCGGGGAACAGCAAGAAGAGAAAAGCAATACTTGCTTGATAATATAAAAGCTGCAAAGTGCCTAAACGCTTAAAATGAACTGTTGAACTTGCAATATTATCCGAAGCATCGACTGTATCCTCAGATTCAATGGTGGTTTTCATATCATCTTTTCCATGTAATAAATACTGAGCAAACACTAGACGTAAAGAACCAATTAAAACAGCTACCAGTTCCAACATGAATCCTGTCCATCGAAAATTAACTTCCCCATAGCTTGCCAAAGATAATCCACCAGAAATAAGCACAACCACCAATGCAAGTTTAAAGGATAACACTTCCAACCCAAAGAGGGCAGAAAAGATTAGGACAAATGCAGGCATCGAAGATTTTATCATTTCTACAAAGGAGGCTTCAAGATAAAGAAAACCAGAGTTGGAAAGAGAGATATCCTACGCACTAGTGTCATATTTAAGATGAAGTTTCCTTCGAATACTTACGAGAGCGACCAATATAGAATAGGGTACCACGAAGTAGTAGTAAACTCGGTTAGTCACTTTTGGTCTTTCACACCAGTTAGTGTAACGAAATATAAGACGTAATGTCAAAGCAATAAAACCCATGTGGCATGCTGTTACCAAAAGTGGAAAGGGAAAGTTCCTAAGAAAAAGCCGTTTGTTCAACAACTACGAAATGACTTCTTCTCTACTAACCATTTGTGGCAAGTCGCCTCGCCATTGTTACAAGAACTACATATATCAAACTAAGTACTTTTTCCAGTAAAACTTGTTATCAATATACCTTAGAAGCCATTTATTATAAATAACTAAGGTACTACTGGTGCTAAAGGTTGCCATAACAATGGCACCAATAAGTCCCACTCGTTTCCACATGTTGCTCATTGCTAAGAAGATTAGAGATTGGATTGTGGAAAATGGCTACGACACAGGTTGGTTATCTGCCAAGTGTAACCCTCTTCAGTAACAGAAAGTTCTATTATTTCTGGGATAACTCATCTAATCAACGTAGAATACATATCAGAAAGTGTAAATGTGCTTTGAAGGCTTCCCAGCTTCATTGTTCTATTGCTGGTGCTTACCGTCGACGCTTTCGTTTTGAACAAGAACTATCAAGACTTCAGAGAGAATATAGCTCCAAATATAGTTCAGTAAGCTGTTTACCAATAGTTGAAAACACTGCATATCTTGGAAACAGAGATTGTAAAAACTTGACAACAAAGACAGGAGTTCAGCTCCACAACTTGTCAGTTGAGCACAGTAGTTCTCTGGATTACAACAATAACCAGACAAATGGTGTTTATTGGCCTGACAGTAAATCAGTTGAAAGCAGAAGTGTCTTTAATGCTTCAGAGTTGTCACTAAATGAGTGGGAGAAGAACTCTGTTAGCAATGAGTTAGAAGGACATGAATCTTCTGGAACTCGAGAACATTTGGTATTGTCTTCGCAACTATTGACAGCAATTCAAGTAGGAAAAAACAGAAAGGACATTGAATGGGCTTATTTAAGAAATCGGAATTCACAAGATTCATCCGTTGTTTATAGGATTCCTGTTGAGGGGAATATAGTGGAGAGTGTAGCTTCAGAGGTAACCTTGGAGGATATGAATACCGTTTCCAGAAATACAGAGACTACTATTCCCTCTCGGAAAACCTCATCATGGATTTTAGTGTTTCAGAGGAAAACTAAGAAAGTGCTTGATTTCCTTCATCGACTCATGGCTTCTCTTTGGAATATTCTTCAGTGGATTGTACACTCGTTTCAAACTATTTGGCTAAAAGCATGGAGCAGTCTTCATTCGAAAAAAAGAACATAATATTCTACGAGAGAATAACAATATTTCTTAGTGTGCATTTGTGATTGCTTTCTTTGGGTTAAGGGAATTGGTTTAGCACAACAAACAAATTAGCAACAATTAACAGAAAGAGGGTAAAATCTTTAAGGGTCGAAAAGTTTTATATAAACCTTTTTTTTCATATTACACAAATACCAAACGTATTACCGCGACATGAACAATTAATCAGTTGTGTCAATAGAAAGACGCCATAAATCTTCTTCCAGTGGCGATTCATCTCTACAGAAACTTCGCATGAGAGAACTAGCCTTCAAATAAGCATCATATGTATCTACAGTCTGTCGTGGAATAACTAGAAAATCAGAATCTGACGCCAAAGATGACTGTGTCTCCATATCACCATTGCCAAAGTCGACGTCCTTCCTTTCATTCCAAGCAATCACTGGCACTGAAGAAAGTGTCTGTGGCGAATGTTTTGTCATGTTTCGTTTGCAATAAGGTCGCCCATCCTTAGAGTCTTCTCCTTTCAAGGTACTTTCGTGTTCGTCATCACTATCATCATTCATTTCATCCTCTTCATAGACAACTTCTTGAAAGTGAGGCACATAAGTTTTGGTTACCAAGAATTGTGAAGAACAAGAAGGTGACTGTGCAGGGGGAAATCTGACTGAACGTTCATACAGTTCCATAAAGTATCTGTATACAATGTTAAGAGAGGCCCAATAGCCCTTTGCAGCATCTATTCTTGCTTGAGGAGTAACCAGAAAATCGTTTGCCAAGAGTTCAAGCATGCTTAAAAGAGCCGAATCGCCCTCAATGGAAAACCGGAAGAAGAAGTAGGCACGTGGTGGTAACTTTGTAAATCTCTCAATTGCCCTAATTACCAATCGATATATTTCATGAATGACTGGTTCCACTTTGCAGCACAATAAGCCAATTGCAAACGGGATATTACCATTCTTGCAAACTTCTGAAAGCCTTCTTCCTAAATTCTTCGGTCTGTTCTTGTCACTGAGCAACAGGTCTACAAGTTTCGGATCGATTTGCCGAGCAAGTTCTTCCTGAAACCTACGAAGGAGTGCTTCGTGAGGTACACCCACAGGAGCTGACTTTATCTGATCCAAATGGACCAAAACAGACAAGGGGTCTTGGGTGTTTGTGTTGGAACACGCGGATCGGTGACACGTTTTCCCACAATTGTCGTCAAGACTTCCGTGAAAATGTTCACAAAGTCTCGTCTTCTGTATGGCAAAATCAAGCAACGACAATGGTACGTTTGGAAACTTCCCCAAAGCCATACTAATAAAAAAGGGGTGTTTCGCGACGGGGTGCTGCATCCCTCTTGAACGCAAGTTGGTTAAGAATTCAAAAGGACCCCTTGTTTCACAGTTAAGGTCCTCCTTTTCTAATAACAAGTTAAGAAACTCAGGAATACAGCCCTCTTGCTTGGCACTTTCTTCCATTAAGAGAACATCGTTCCTCGAGTTGCCTTGTTCCACTTGCATCTTCTTTCCCAATAAATTCGCTTACCATCAATTAAATGAGTTTCTACGCGCTGTCGCCAGTGCTGTCGTCAGAGGCACTCAATGAGAAGCAATTGATGGAGAAATGTAGTTTGATAGAAAATTTTTGTGGTTTACTATTATTAACGTTAGTGTTGAATATATATTACTTGTAAATTGTCACCATATGAAAGGATCTATGAAGGAAATTAAAAAAGAAGCTGGATGGACATCATAGGGATGTAATTATAAAATATGATAGTGTCCAATGATTCCATTTATCGTATTTGCTTAGTATTTTTTATACAGAAAATAAAATTTTCAGCCGCTCTCAGTATTGCATAAACATGGTCTTATATTTACTTGGCCTTTCAATTTTTTGTTTTAAAAGTTCAAGATGGTCAAATAACCGGTAGAAAGGAGCCAAATTGTACTTTTCTGAGTCACTTTATGCTTATCTTCATCAGCTTCAAAATAGCAGACAAGCCCAATACGTCGCTCAAAGATTAAAAGTTTTCACATGTCAAACTAGTTCAGTGTGGACTGCTGATGTGTTTATTTGATTATTTAACTCTTGTTCTTGATGACGACTGTTATTGGTCCCGTAAATTAGGTTACCCGTCTATGAAGAACATTTAGTTCTTTTGTTGACAGAGTGGACATACAAAAATCATTTTTGATGGCTATTGCGAGTAGCTTGCTGTTCTTAAACACGATCCATTATCGCATGCAAAGTAACATTGCAATTCTCAGAACTGTCCAGGATGAAGAAATAAATATGTCATACTCAAACAGAACAATCCCTTCACTGTGGTTAGCAAGGACACAGACTCTTGTATATTCAGTTTTTGGTGGCCAAGATTGCATAATACGGTATGAAACTACATAGTTTTAACAAATTTACGAATAAAAGTGACTTATATATTTGTTCTGGGGATTGTTCCTTGTTCCCTGCACTGCAAAACCGGTGAATTCTTTTCAGACTCTTCCAGATATGTTCTTGTAGGTTTATTCGTTTATATAGAAAATTTATTCAAGTTCCATGTCATAAAGGTGAAATTAAAAAACTGTTGTACCAAGTTTAATTTGCTATGACCTCTTCTTCCTGACTAAAAAAGCCAACTCAAAGGACACCCACTACTTGTTTCCTGGACCTTATCTTCAACCTTGTCTTTTTTCCTCAGAGCCGTTCTTTCGTTCTCTTCGCTCCAGCACGAATATGCGGCAATACTCTGAAGAACGGTTACAACAGCTATTATCAGACCAGATATCCAAAGAAACCTGAACTATTTAGTTTCGCTTCTGTTTGCTCACACACGTTACGTACCATTTATATGGACAAAACGACATTGAGCTGCTTTGGACTTCGAACTGTCGAACCCGAAGCGGGAACAAAGTAATGCGGTTGGCAAAAAATATTGCTAACATGTGTCTTTCTACAAACCAATCGTTGAAACCATTTATGGAAAATTGTGAACCATCCGAACACGTGGCGACATGTGGAGCGATTTAATGGACCATGCTTTCTTAGCAGATTGAACTGGTTGAGCGTACCTCAGCTTTTTTTACTTTTCATCACAAGAATAGTTTTGTTGGCCAACAAGATGGTGGTCCGTCCAGATGGGCGGTCAAATATGGAACGTTATCACTCGAATAAAACCAAAACCTGAGCTTGGAAGCTTTCATTCTGTAACATATTTTATATATAGAAAGAAACTCTCCTATAACAACATCCGGAATTAGTCCTTCTGATTGATAACTAAGAGAGACCATGAAGATTACTTTGTATACGACATTTCTAAAGACGGATGAAACACCCAAAAACCGCAAACAAGTGCGAAACCAACTTTTGTGACACAATAATTCTATTACAAGTGCGTTACTATGAGCGTTCAAAGAGAGTAGTTGAGTACCCTCTTGAGCACGTTTTGTGAAACAATTGATGCCAGACCAAATTTTTGGATGCAGAAAAGAGGTTTTCAACTAGTATTCCCGTTTGTGTTCACTGGGTCTTAGGGGGGAATGATATCATACCTAATTCCTTTTATGGAGAGAACGAGAAGCAACGCATGTATTTACAGTGCACGTGCTGATCTTTGAGTGTATCGATAACAGTGGCAAACATATATTTTCATAAAGAGGAAATGGCTTGAATGGGGAATATGTTTCGTAAATAAGAATTGGAGATACTTTGTTTTCCAGATGCGCAAAGATATCGAGGTGGCGACGACTTTTCGACTAGTCATGCATGAGCGAAAGGTTTCGCTAGGCAAGTGTTTTACTTGACATGTTTTACAAGTCAATGCTCCTATTGTATTAGATACTTTTAATTTCTACTTTCCGCAAAGTCCTAAATTTTGTCTTCAGTAGTTCGGAAACTTTGAATCACACAGACGTGAGCAGCTACATAGTAGAAGCAATGGATATGGTTAGTCTTGGCATTAAAGTTTTACAGATACATGGTTTGGTTTTTGACGCACATCAAACTTGTTATATAAATTGCATCCTGTCCAGAATAATTAGTTTTGAACGAGTTTATTCTGTCTCCTTTCAGATTATTTTCATTAAACAAAAAGAAAGATGATTCTTTACAATGTCGCATAGTAGCATCATTTTACGGCAAAAGGAAGAAGTCTACTTGCAAGAGTAGATAGATATAACGTACTTTGCTTCAGGCTTAAAAAGAGAATGTAATTAAAGGAAATTTATGTGTTGAATATATCGTGTCCAAATCTTTTCATATAGGACTGACCAGTGGAATTGCAAAAAATCAGCACATCGTTTTCCATCCTATTGGCATATTTCCATGTCTACCAGCAACCTATTTGAACGAGACGATCAGTTATACCTTGAGAGTCTGTAGCTATACTGAAGGATTTTGTTGTACGTTTCACTGTTCCATAGCATCATGACTGGGAAATATTGTTTATAATGAGCAAACCTATGTATGTTTGGACGATAGCACATGCGCTCAAAACCACTCCGATTTGAAAGTTAAGCGCACTGAGACTTGTGAAGGTTTTTGTAGTGCGTCCTATAGACGGTTCATTAAGAGTGAAAGTTAAAGTGATAGCAGTAAGGCAAAGTTCGTTGTCAAATAGCCAAAATATTTTCTCTTCGGAGAGCTTTTTTGGAGAGAGAAGAGAAATTTTTCGATGAAAGACAATTCATATTTCGAATGAGTAGAAACAAGAAACTGGAAAGGATAAGTCACAAACGAAAAAATCATTATTTTTTGCTACCACTAGAACTATATACAATAGACTTGTTGGAGGATGATGTTTTTCACTCTTCCAGGCATACTAAGTGTGGCAAGTACTTAGAAATTTCTGTTGTAGACGGAAGTACGAGAATCTCAGATGGAGATTACCGTGGATGTCCGGTATAAATGGATTAGGTTTTTGAAATCTTTTATTGTCTTTTTGTCACTATTGGAGAGTCTAACCCAGGAGTGTGTTCATCAAAGCATTCATAGATTAAAATTCTTTAGAGATGCTACGAAAGCGTACCTCCTTTATATATATTTTTTGAAACATATATTTACAAAGAAAAATATTTCAAGAGCGGCTTTAGCCTAGTTTCAGGTATTCAATGTGATGATGTCTATTTTTATACCAAGGAGTAATTTCAAGAAGTGATCACTTTGCAGAGTTACATATAATTTAAAACGGAATTGTGGATATAGAAACAATGTCTCTTGCTTGCTGACTATCATTCTGTTGAACAGGTGGCTGATTGCAACTATACATAAGAAGAGTTTAAATACATGGGAGAAATTCGAGTAGTGATAACAAGTCTTTTCAACGCCAAGAAAACTAAATAGAAAATGTTTCTGATTTTTTGTTGTCTTTAATGGACTACTGCACTTTCCTAACACAAGTTCAGAGTGGGATATTTCTCAGACAACGATAAGCCAACCTGCAGTTTCGTCACAAAAGAATTGCATTACTGGTGTGTTCGTTCTTAAACCGTTTTTTAATGTCCTGAAATACAGAAAATAGAATATTGCAAGCCCCAATTTCGTTATGTGAGTCTTTCTGGTAGCTTTATTCTTTTTTAATGGATCATTTCAAGAAGTTCCTCAAGTTATTTTTTGAGCAATTTCTTACCAGTTTGTTGAAAAAAATAAGTTAACTGAATTACATGAAGTTACTTGAAGCTAGTACTCCGCTATGTAGTTAGTCAGGAAAACAGAAACTCTCCATATCCTCAAAAACAAAGCAAACGGATGAGGTCTGCTTCGTGGATTAGCATTTCAAACAGTATTTCCAATACCGCCAACAGACAACAACATTGCTTCTAATGTCTTTTGTACATTTGATCATTTGAGAATATTATGTTTTCTGCTTTCCACAAGAGCACATGAATTATCATAATCACACATCTAAGAAGTATTTTAAATACGGGAATAATGTTTGTCTTGTCCAGATGACTTTATCTCGGAGCTATCCAATAGTTTCTTGCTAACAATAACACATGTTGATGAGTGACTTGCCATAGCCTATGTCAAAACAAATCAATCAATAAATAGAAAGATGTTGTCTTCTTGCGGAAACCTTTGCATTTCATTTGTTCTTTGACGGACGCAAATGAACAGTGTTTTTTGGACGATGAACCCTGTAAGGATAGCACAGTACATTATTGTTTGCAAGAATAACTCTTGTTTAGGAAAATAATATTGTTACGTTGACAGATTGGTTTGAAAACAGTCCGGTTATCAATGTCAAACTGTTTAGCAATAAGTGGTCGGTGGACTATCCATGGATATATTCGAGTCCTGATAGGGAGTCAGTTTCTGGAGTCCAGAAGCTTGCATAACCAAAAGAACTTGTAGATTCGATTATTGGCAATAAACTGTTGTTGCGCAAGAGAACCCTGGAGAGATGGAACAATACAGCACATTTATCGCTTTCAAAAGAAAGAAGGAGAACATCTGAGTTCTTTCAAGAGCTGGAGGTTTAGGAAAAAGTGTTGAACTCTATTTATTTGCTATTTTTGGCCTTCACTTGGGTTGTTCAATATTTTGGGAGAACAAGTAGATTTTGCGAGTTGTATCCAGACGAAGGTGCTATGGCCAAGCTTTACCTTTCTATGATCAAATATCTTAATAAAGAGACCTTGGAAAACATGCATTGGAGCTATCCTAAGGAGGAATATGTGTAAGGTGTCAATATTAAAGGCATGTCGATTATGCAACTGGTGGAATGGGGAATAACAACAAAAGGTATGACTTTGACAACCGTTGTGAGAAGCTCGTTGGAGATTATACCGTCTCCGAACCTTCTCATTATGGATGAACATAATGAATTGTTTCGAAAAGTGGCGAGGAGTATTCAGCTACGGTCCGAGAGATTCCTCTGTATAAATTGTGTCATTTTCTTCTTTACTATACTGATATATTGAATCTTCTACTCGCAGGTTTATCGATTTATTGTATTTTTAAACATAAGTGATTTTTTGTAGAGTCCTTGTGGCGTTTTCAGGTAGTCAGCATCACACCTTTGAAGATAATCTTCCGAGTGGTACGGAGAGTTGTCTCCAGTACAGACAACCACTGGACGATCATGAATTCAAAGAGTTTGAGAAAGTACCGGAATATCCTACTTTACTTAGACAACATCGTGATGCTGTAATGGCATATACGGGAAATATACCAAGACAGACTGTAGCTCTGATTCGTTTGATCACCGAACATCCAGACCATAGTTTCGAGAGTCTGATAGAGGTGTATGCTACTGATTTTTTATATAGTGTACGTCGAAAGCATCATCGATACATTGCCAGTTTAGAGGAGAAGGACAGAGAGCTACGTTTTCAGACATTATCATTACTCCTCTTTCCAAATCAAAGACGGACAATACCATATTGGAAACTTCATATCGTGATAGAGGCCTCATAATTGCGCTAGAAGATAGAAGTTTGAGATACTACAATCTTATAGCCAGAAATATCATATTAGAGACATGGCTACAAAATACCACGAATAAATTGGGAGAAATGATAAAGGAGTACCAGCAGTGGGAGGGAACAGTGAAAGGAAGTCTATATGAAAAATTGTTTCTGTATATTTCTGCTACATCAAGACCTACTTTGAGAGCATGATGTCCTGGATATCTGGTAGAATATGTATTTCCTTAAAGTCAAGAGATTTTCGATATTTCGATGGAAGTATGATTTATCCAACAGTTGATTTAATGACTGATGAGATATGGTTGTACTGTCCATCCAACTTTTCTAGATGGGATTTTATATATTACAAGGTTTTACCTGCTGAAGAATGGTCTTTATGGTTTTTCCAACTATCAGTATCCTCATTTTCTGTTCATCATGTTGGTAGTTCTAGTATTGAACGAGATTTTGAAGGACACTGTCGCATTGCCCAACTCATCAATACTATTCAAGGTGTCGATGGTAGTTCTCCTGGTTATGATGTCCAATTACAAGTTGAACGTGTAGCCAGGACTGATAGAATTTCTTCTAAACGCAAACAAGTCTCTTCAGAAAAATGGCAAGTTAAAGTGAAAGACCCAAATGGCATCGATTGTTCTTCCAGAATTCGCTTTATATATGTTTCTCCACACAAGGCTCCAAAACGATTGGATGGCAAACTTGCTTTTCTTTATTTTGTAGAATGGTCACCAAAACTGCAACAGTCCTAACTCTACTTTTGAAAAGGAGCAAGACTACTTGAAAGCAACTGCATTCTTTTCAACAACGCCAAAACACTGTTACCAAGATTATCTTGCATAAAAAGAACTTTTGGAATATTATCACTGTAGTAGCAGAAAGAACCAACACAATCTGCTTCTTATGCAGTTGCTTTGTTTTAGCTGAAACGGTAACACATAATTGCGCACTTGGTAAAAGCTTAATCGGCCAAAATCTAGGTACATATGTAAAGAGACAAAAGCTGTATTCTGCTTGAAAGCTTTGTTGTATCAAACCATTCCCTTTATTCATACAGCTTGTTTCTTATTCAAAAACTTATTTATTTTAATTGCTTCTCTCTGCAATATATACCATACAAGATTTGCTTTCCAAGAACATATATTATGGCTCATTGAAAAAAGAACCTTCCAAACAGTCTGTTTTCCTTGGATAATGGTTCAAATAATAAATATATAAATTTGTAAAAACAGATCTTGAAACATAATTTTAATTCACAGACGTTGTATCATCTACCACAATTGAAAGACTGACTCTTGCAGTGAGACCAAAAGAGATGTACTTTATTACTTAGTTTTAGCATATTCTGCTAAAAGTTGGTCTGAACTTTGTTAATCTCTTTAGAGGCTAGAAAAGTTCATAGTTTTTCTTGTCCATAGAAATGTAATAAACACAATGCATATTTGGTTTCTACGTGGAATACTATGACGATTCGATACTTCCAAAACTACTGCCCAAAGGATGTCCTTTCTTTCACTAGTTAGGCATTCGATTGGTTTTCTACAGGTAATCTTTGGAAGCTACTAATATTTTGTCATATTGATGCTTTAGGCGAAGTTTTAGTTAACCAATTACGTTTTTCCTCCAGCATTTAACTAGAGAATTCTTTCAAGAGGATGTTGAGTTGTTTCTTTATTTTGATGACGAGTTTGCAATAGCATCAACACTCTCTCATTCTTTGAAAGGTTTTATCGTTTCTTAAGAGCCTAAATGAAACGTCTACTCTTGTCGCTAGTTATGGAGTCAAAATGTGTATTGAAGACTCGATGCACAAGCAAAATTTGTGAGACGAAGACATCAAAAGGTTGCAAGTTGGGTTCAATTCCTATGCTTGTGACGCCTTTGTTGCTTTTGTGCAAAATAAATGACACTAGATACGTAAACAAACAATATAGAGAAATGAAAACTTGTTCATTTATATGAAAATATAGAATTTGACTTGCACAGAACATGAGAGTGTGTCAAGCCGGATAGAATACGATTTCCAATATATGCGATTCACAACATGTCTAATGGTTTGTTGAAACTTTGCGCAAAGCAAACATGATTTTAACAACGTCTTCTTCTTTTAGGCCAATTTCAATTAAATCTTGAAAGCTGGCATACTTTAGTGACGATACTGGAAGAGGAGGGAGCTTTGAAATGTATTCATTGACACGATTCTCTTCAAGTCCCACTTTGCGAAGAAGAAAGCTTCTCAAATCAAATGAAGAATCCATCGAACTCGATGCAGCTGCACTTTGTGCTTTTCTTCTATATTCCACTTGCATGGCATCGGTCGTTGCAATGACATTTCTTTCTTCTTCAGTAGTTGATGACTTGTTTTCGGCATAATTATCTCGAAACATCGTTTGTGACCAGACACTCAATGTCGAACTCAATAGACGCAAGCCAATTTCCCATTGAGTATCTCTTTGATGAGAAGCAACTTTGCTAAATATATCTTGTAATTTGTCATAAGCAACTGACCCTAAAAATGCTTTTAAATTTGAGGTCGAACAAACAACCAGTTGACAACGATTAGGAATCGTTAGCCACTCTTTGGTAGCACTGTCGGGAGGTGATGAGGAAAATGAACGAAAAGATATTTCCTTATTGGCATTTTCATTATATATGCCACTGTCTAATACCCAATTCTGGTTATCTCTAAATTGTTTACTGACTTGGCTGGTATAATTTGTACTGATGATGAGCTGTATAGCAAATATATCATCGCTTGCCAAGTCAAGCTGTTGCGCTACTGGAATCAAAAACTTTTCAGTTTCTTCCTTTATAAGAGGAAGACCGACTCTTCTTCCTGTTGTACCATAACACTTTAACGAAATACCAATGAGATACGTTGTTGACTTGTTCCTGGAAATATTTACTTCTTCCATGCTATCGGTATCGTCATCTGTTAAGACTTGTATATTGGTTCCAGATGCTGATTGTTTTGATACACGTAACATCAAGTCAGGTCCATTAGAATTTTGCGTTGACGGAATAAAGATCCCATCTTGCTGTGATAAATAAGCGTCAAAAAACTCTTTCCAAGCATTTGGGTTAAATGTCCGTCCGGTACTACTCCTACCCTCTGATACAGAAGCACTAAAAGAACCAACATATTGAGGAGGAGGAGGAAGAAACAGAGAAGGGTCTTCTTCTATCGTATTGGTATATGTATTCTTTATCATACAATCTTCTACTAATGTTTTCTGAAATATACTAATGTCACCCAAAGCTTGGCAAAAACACAAGCGAAGATACAATGCCATCGCTATGAGTGTCTCAAATATCATTCCGCGAGACACTGCACTATCGTAGAGACTCAGTGATGCAAATAAATGAGAGATAAAACGAAACATAGGAATGTCGCCACAATATTTTTCGAGATACTTCAAAACAATCTTTGGATAAACCAATTTGAAGGTATTTGGGTTCTCCCCATAAGAATAATAAAAACCAAAACTATTGGCTATATCCAATGCATAGGTTGAGTAAAGACCCAAGTTCATACCTCTAAAATAGGTCTCTTCCGGACGGAGAGGAATTTCTAATACACTGGCAAGAAGCATTGAAGAAAACACTGCCACTGTTTTTGGTCCCATATTAGGAGGAGATACAAAAAGTGCCGGTCTAGGCTCTATAGTTTCCACCATCTCCCTCAGTTCCTCTTTAGAAAGATCCTGCCATTGCGGATTGGATACAAACATCTTTGCCAACTCTGACAAGACATAATGGACATAGATAGGCACACCACCTGTATAATCCCATACTATTTCAGATAACCAGTCAATTCCTTGTGGTGTTTTTGGAAATATTATTTCTCGGAGAGTCTCTTTTCCATATCTTGACTGTTGTACAATATCCTTTACGATGTCACTTGAAAATGGATCGAGTCGTAGAAATCTTAAATCAATTCGTGATGGCATAGCATCCTCTTGTCTACGCACAATAGCATCAGATCTTCCAGCTACAATACACAATACATACACCGCAGGAAACAAATTGCTCAGTATTCGAAAGAATGTAGGGTAAACATTGGATGAATCTTCATTGGAAGAAGGGCTCCTCAAGTCACTGAACTGGAAGTAATCCTTGACTCCCAAATACCCATTTCATCCAGAAACAAATAGAGATACTTTTTGTTGATTACTCGCATCAGTTTCCGTAACCACTCTGAGGGGCCTTGAGGAATAAGTGGAAGTACTTCAGAAAGTAACCCTTGAGAGTTTGGAAACTCAGATAAGGCAGCTTTACAAATGCGCTCGGCAAAAGAATAAGCAAAATCAGTTCCTTTTTGTGGAAATTCCTTGAGGCTCAAATATACAAACAAGGTCTTGTTGTAAAGTGCATCCAAACTCTCTTCCGGTGTTGCACAACCTGGAAGACGTTGTTTCGATCTTGCTTGCCAAATATATTCTTTGTTCATGACGAGAAAGTTATGAAATCGTTTGCCAAAGGTTGTCTTGCCGGCGCCATACATATGCCCAGCAAAGCAAACGACGGGACGCCTGCCAAGACTGGTTTGGGTCACTCTTATCGTAAGAGTCAGAGAAGGCCTCTAATACTTGTAAAACAGCTTGTTGACGATTGACCAAAGGAGAAACTAGGTCAAACTGCTGGCAATAAAACAGAGGCGAGTCCATTGTCAACCGGTCAAAATTAACCCATGAAGAGTGGTCGTTACTCATTTGTGATGGTTTGTGAGAAGCTTCTGCATTGAGTTCTTCTACCGCATTCCTATTGAAGGAAGTAATAAATATTGAATTGTTCTTTTTGAGGTTCAACTTACCAAGCTGCTGTAGCTTCCTTAGAGTCCTTGCCAAACTTTTTAGTTGCTTCTTCTGCTTTTCTTACACTTTCCTATTGAAATATTCAAACTTGGTTGCAACAAGACAGTTCAACTATTTACTTGTAACTGCTCTTTCAAATGATCTGAAAGACTCATATTTAGTCTCCCGTTTCCCGTCATTCCTTTACCAGAGGTGGGCATACAGCGCAACAAAATACTCTACGAAAAGTCAACAAGCTTCAAAGGTTCTTCTTATCCATTTTACTTGCCTTTTGTTTGAAACACCCCTGCCTAAGGTCATGACGTTGAAACAAAAGTTGATGACTCAAAGGAAGGTGAATAAAGGAGGAAGCCGTGGTCTGCTTGGAGTTCACAAATCACCAACAACTTCTTCGACTTGTCGTCCTGCCAATTTCCAAAGCATAGCCAATTTCAATTTTGTGGTGAAGAATGCAACTTCTGAGCATTTGTCAATATTGAAGAATGACATCGTAATAATGAAACCAACTCGAGTTTTATATTACATTTTGATGTTTATAATGATAGTTGTTCACAATTTTACATACATTAAGTTTCCCAAGTAGCTTGAAAACCAAAGATATTCATGTTGCTAGGCTCGACAAATCTGTTTATCCAAAGCTTCAGTTGGGAGTTTCAAGTTATCTAATATTGAACAACAAGTAGTAGACTTTAGGAAACTTTCGAAATTTCTGTTATAGATTTATTCAAAGATTATAGTTAATGTAATGTTTGAAAAGTCTTATCTATCAATTTATTATTCAATGTTTCATTGCTCAGGGTTCAATAGGATAAGAACTAATAGAATAAGAAAGTTTGTATAAAATTGCATATTGGCGACTCAAAAGAATTGTGAGTTGTGTTTGAAAATGATAAGCAAAGATAGCAAAAGGTTATGGTGTATCCGAAAACCTCCCAAATTTAGTATATTTTTGAGTGTTTCGAAAGCACAGAAATAACTTTGTACATAACTTGTTCTATTTGTTTGTCTTTGCATTTTACATTGCAAGTTAAATAGTCTTCGATGTCTTTAAATGATAAAAGAGTACAAAATTTTGCGTAATATTAACTTTGTCCTCATTCACCCTATGTCCGAAGAACACTCGACAGTCATTGGTTCATAATCTTGCAGTGTGTCGTTTAAATATATCCCTAAAGTTTACCAATTCTACAAACCCTTTCCTCTCTCTCACTGTTTTAAAGGAAAAGAAGGAGAGTGTGTTACCTTGATGGACGTAAAAAGAGCGAGTGGACTGACTCTCGGAACTAGAGGACAACATTTGTGTTGCAGTATGATAATGAGTGGATGAATTGAAAAAATTTTCAAGTTGTGTTTTTGGAACAATTTATAGTAGTTTTGATTAATTTGTCAAATATTATGGTTGTTGAGTGATAAACTTTGACAGATAGGTTTTTGGCTCAGTCGTACACGTTTTACTTCGTTCTCTGGCCATTCTCATTCCCCTTGTCTGTGGCTACCCACATTCACATTCACTGGAATTGGCCGAGATGACTTTTTTCACTCTCACTTTCTGTCCTCCATGTTCACGACTGTCATGTACATTCATATTCAAGTTTGAAAAATATTTGCGTCGTCTTCCTTCTGTACTTGCATTTCCATCGCTTTGCTTTCTTTTCCTGTGTACCATGAGGGTGCGCAAACAGACAGCACTTTCTTTTTCGTATTCTCCTACTTGATGCTTTTTGCTGCTTCCAAGCTGTTTTCTCTATTTAACAAGTTGGGAAAATCAAACAGTGGTGACATACCAGTGTTCGTTAATAGGTCTTGGTGCCCATGATGCTTTTCCCTCGTCGTATTTGGGCAGGAAAGTGTGGGTGTATGTAGACACTCGATGATAGTGCTGCCTATGTAAATTTGAAAAATCATGTCTTGATTGCAAATGTTTGCATGCTTTGGAAAACATTTGAATCGTTTTTTTGAATGTAATATCTTTGTACGTTTTCAATCTTGTTATTTCCAATGGTTTCGTCTCGAGTTATTTATTCTGTTGCTTACCATGAGGGTGCGACTAGAAATTATGCCTATGTTTTATCTGTATTCTACTACTTGCAAGTGTTCATTTCAGTGTCCTATCATGTTTTGTGTTTTTACCAGTCTATACAGTTGTGCAGGTAAGCAGTCATGCTTTTACTGTTATGTACTGAATTGCCCCATGGTGGTGCTTGAGATCATTTTGTTTGGGCAAGATGTGATGAGAACGATATCATTGAGGTAAGTATTGGTATCTATACCTGTTTAACAAGGTTTTGTTTGTAAAACTTTAGAGGTTATTTTGTTTCATCAATGCTTGTACAAGTATGGAAACAATATACTGCTCGAATATTGTGACTTGTCCTTCACACTTGTATTTAGCACTGGAAAGAAATTTGGAAACTCAAGTGATACTCCTGGTTTACTGAAGTTGTTTTGACTTTTAACAGCATTGGAAAGTAAACAAGTAACATCTGACGCCATCGATTGAAGGACTTTTCGTGCTTTATGAAGATCATGATACTGCCGATCCCAAGGTGCCGTTGATTGCGTTTTCAAAGACACAATCACCTTGACGGTGCAGACATGATACATTCACTCACCATGGATAAAGAGTGTTTGTAAGAGTACTTTTATGGAGCCATCAATCACACATTCAACACTATTCAACCTTTTTTTCCTCTTCAATGTTGACGTTATATGACAGAGGGTGCGTATATTCAATGGACTAACCAACCACGTTGTGTATAAACATCAAGTTTGTGCCCGTTATTGGCCACTGGTAAAGTAAAATTACTTTTTTTGATGTTTATTTTGAATGTTTGTCGGATTCAAATTTTTCTGATATAAAGAATCAGGTACACAATTACTCAATATTATTGTTAAAAACTGAAATGATTTGGTACTGAATTGTCATTTTGTATACTCGGTTTGAAGGTACAACTTTTGAATACTAGATTTCAAAAACAACAGATGGGTCATTATTATTCAAGCCACCAGATTCTAATAAATAGTCAAGAGACTCAGCACTCGATGCAAAAGACAAGGCCCTCCCTCTTCAATTGTAAAGGGCTGAAATTTCGGAGTTGGGAGAGTAAACCACACTAACATTGTTTTATGTATACGACAATCAAAGTTGTAGTAATTGAGTGACAACAGTTATCCAATGTAGGCGAGCCTTACAGAACTTTTTGATGAAATATCATTTCTTTATTAGATCTTATAAATTTAGAGAAGAGGCTTTGGCTTATATCTTATAGTTATGTCTAACATGTCAACATTGACTATATGCGTTAAAAGATTGGTTGATATGGTTGAATAAATGCTTCTATTGAGGAAGCAATCATCCCCAACGTTTCCGCATTTGGCAAAAGTCCTGTTGTCTTTATTTGTATATGCAACAAGACATTCACACTTGTTTATATTATGGTGATGTAGCAGCGTGGTTGTTTAATCAATCTGATGAGCCTTAGTATATTGGTTGGCTAATTGAGTACTCAAAGAATAAATAAGAAGAACTTAATGGTAACGTTTCTTTGTCAACGGTGATGTTAATATACACGATTATACCTTGATATTTGTCATTTCATAGTGTCATATTCAAATAACTTTATAGTAATTTTTGCCTTGTTATACAATGTCAACTATATCCAAGGTTCATTCCAAATTGAATTATTTCAGTGTATAAAAATAACCAAGCTTGAGAAGACTGATACTCTATAAAGAAAGATATTCGATAAACCCACTGGCACAGAAGGACTACTTGGTTGCAATTCGTTTGTGATATACTTTTCCTTTGTCTGCAAAATTTCCTGAATTTGAGGCATTTTGAAAACAGTTATTTGTTTAAGATACTCAGACAATATTTCTAATCTGAAATTTCTAGTCCGAAGAGAACTGACATTTTGGAAAATAAAAGTGGTCTGAATAAAAGATCTATTCAAAGGAACAGACATTCGACAGTGAAAAACGAATATTATGATGCTCAAGTCGGACTGTTTGAACATTCTTTCATAATAACATTCAAGTAGAAACAAGAGCGAAGCAACCAGTCAGTGGCTGCCAGTCTTTACCTGTACACCAGCAATCAGCACTATAGCCATATGGCATTGCAATCTTCAACATTGACAAACAACAGAAAATATTCAATCTTGCCATAAACAATCATCTGAATAGTCATCTAAAAATATCTTCTTTCGAGTATCTCAGTCATCTGTAGATAAGAAAATTTGAAAGTTTTCGGGAAATCCTTCTCGACAAAGAAATTCCACATACTTCGGAACCGAAGAAACACCTTTTGCCTTTTCATATGGTAACGGTGTAACATAAACAATGGACACGTGCTCTCGACAATCAACACCATGAGTATCTAACAATTGAAAGTCTATGATTCGACTGTTGGTGTCCTTGTCTAAAACAACAGTAAACTCTTCATCCAAAATTCTTTTCAATAAACTTGCCAACTGAGATTTTCCTGATTGGCTTTTGTTTCCATGTCCTTTTCTTCCTTACGTTTCCCTTTACGTCCTTTGCGACTTTGTGAAGCAGAAGGTTGTTCAACTTCTACCTGATTAGTAGTTGCAATTGTATCTAAAAGAGCATGGGATTCTTGTTTCTCTTCCGGTACTATAGATGACACCAAGGCATTCTCAATGGCAGCAGAGCCTCGGTTATGCTGATAAAACGAAGAAACAGAGACTTGGATAAAGTATACATGCCATTTAGGAGTATCCATATCAACATAGATATAGTCAAATCGAGGATACTGTTCAGACAACAATATCCAACAAGAATGAGTAAATTTCGATATAGCAGGATCAAATCTCTCTTTATCCAATCTTACCCAACTCCGACTTGATAACTTCAGATTCTTATTAGGATTCGTATCAGAGAGGAGCATAACTTCTTTTCTGCCGTCAATGAACCAAAGAAAAAACAATTCTTCAAATAAAAGACCTCTGTCACTCTTTGACTGACGAAAACGTTTTATAAGGTCTTCCATGTACTTTCCCGAACCAAATCTGTCAATGAAAGAAGACAGCAACACATCACGAGCTACACTGTTGTAGAATTGTAAATACATATCGTCCTTTACAATTAACAAACCTCGATCTCGATATGAACCATTAGCTATATTGATATTGGGGACCTCGCGGTCCATGAACAGTTTATATAACATCTTGTCGAAACGATTCCTTGCCATATCAGATGGAAGACTTTCTACATATTCATCATGTTTTGACTCCATTTCTGGATAGATCTTTGTGGTAAATTGAGTCTTTAAAGGACCGAAATCTTCACTAGTATAGTCCTTCGCAAGGGAGACCATTATAGCTATCATTCTAGGTACTGCTCCAGTGACTTCAAGGACATCTGCAGCATATATTTTCAAGATCACAGGATAGTCTTGCAGTGCTATCCATATATTGTATTCTTCGAGACTTAACGGCTCAAGATAACGAACACAGTCACGATAGCCACTAGGCAAACGCTGTTCAAACATGTGATGTTGTGAGCCTGCAATTAAAACACCACAAGAGTTCTAGAACAATATATGTAAATACTGAGAATATGTCCAAAAAAACAGTTTCTTACCATAGACATAAACTGAATATTACTGTACAACCTAAAAAAAGGTGGCCACGATGTTGATGGCGGCTCAAGTTCCCTCCAAAGGGCATTGTGTTCATCAAGTATGAGCAGATTGCCGGGAGACAAACGCATCATTGTGTCTCGAATATCCTTGCAAAGGTAAAGGTCTCTTTTCACAAGAGCAAAATAGATTACTTTCTTCAATGGAAGACCTTCTAACAAGTAATACTGCGGTGAGCTGGGAACGAAATATTCCTTAATATTATCCAAAATATCGGCATTCATAAATAACAACATTTTCAAGAAGCGCAGTGCCACAAAGCTATCATCTTGTGGGTCTCTCAGAATGGCAGAAGTATTTCCAAAATATTGGACAGGTATCTTACAATATCTCGCAAATACTGCAGCGAGATACAGGTCAATACTTTTGCCCAAACCACTTGCTGCCGAGAGAATAATCCACTTTGGATATCGAACAACTTTTTGGTTCCCTAGACTGCGTATTTGGCCATTCCATCTTTCAATAAATTCTTGTCGAAGGAGAATCCTGGAAATACCGGATGAAGTGATATCTAAAGGAAAGTCACCGGGAAGGAATTTCGGAGTCAACAGTTCAGCAACTTCTTCAAAAGTTTCTGTCTTGTTGACTTGAAAAGTTTCTCCAGCTATATCTATCTCTTCTCCAACCACTGAGGAAAGGGTTGTTGCTTTGCACTCCTGACTAAGATTGGGAATACCCTTCAACCAGCGGCCTTTAAATCGCTCATCGATCTCTGCCGTGCCTTGTTTGAATATTTCTTTAAAGTCCACAGATTTTTCTGATCTTTTCTCAACTTTTTGTTGGCGAGTAGCAAGACAGAAGAATCTACCATGGTGACCAAGGTATATAACTGGAGTGGTGTGGAACTTGGACCGAAAAGTCAAAACCTTGTTGAACCTGGTTTTCCATAAATTGTACGTCCTTGTACTAGGAGTAATAGTTTGACAGTTTGTATGTTTGCAAGTTTCGGTTTTCGAACTTGTTATAGACACCATAAAGCTTAGTGCTAAAGCGGTGCAACGCGAATCCATCACGTCGTCTTGCCAATCTCCAAAGCATAGCCAATTTCAATTTTATGGTGAAGAATGCAACTTCTGAGCATTTGTCAATATTGAAGAATGGCATCTTAATGATGAAACCAACGCTAGTTTTATATTACATTTTGATGTTTATAATGAAAGTTGTTCACAATTTTACAAACATTAAGTTTCCCAAGTAGCTTGAAAACCGAAAGATATTAATGTTGGTAGGCTTGACACATCTGTTTATCCAAAGCTTCAGTTGGGAGTTTCAAGTTATCTAATATTGAACAACAAGTAGTAGACTTTAGGAAACTTTTGAAATTTCTGCTGTGGCTTTATTAAAAGATTATAGTTAATGTAATGTTTGAAAAGTCTTATCTATCAATTTACTACTCAATGTTTCGTTGTTTAGGGTTCAACAGTATAAGAACCAAAAGACATAAGAACGCTTGTATAAAATTGCATGTTGGCGACTCAAAATAATTGTGAGTTGTGTTTGAAAATGATAGACAAAGATAGCAAAAGATTGTGGTGTTTCCGAAAACCTCTGAAATTTCAATATATTTTTAAATGTTTCGAAAGGACAGAAATAACTTTATATATAATTTGTTCTATTTGTTTGTCTTTGCACTTTCCATTGCAAGTTAAATAGTCTTCGATGTATTTAAATGACAAAGAGTACAAAATTTTGCGTTATATTAACTTTGTCCTCATTCACACTATGTCCAAAGAACACTCGACAGTTATTGGTTCACAATCTTGCCGTGTCTCGTTTAAATATATCCCTAAAGTTTACCACTTCTACAAACCCTTTCCTCTCTCTCAATGTTTTAAAGGAAAAGAAGGAGAATGTGCTACCTTGATGAAGGTAAAAGGAGCCAGTGGACTGACTCTTCGAACTGAGGGACAACATTTGTGTTGCAGTATGATGATGAATTGATGAATTGAAAAAATTTTCAAGTTGTGTTTTTGGAATAATTTATAGTAGTTTTGATTAATTTGTCAAATATTATGGTTGTTGAGTGATAAACTTTGACCGATTGGTTTTTGGTTCAGTCGTACACGTTACTTCGTTCTCTGGCCATTCTCATTAATAAACTATATTTTGTCTAAATGGTTTACAATACCATTTTAACTATATCTTAATTTGTATTCGATAGAGTACTGCTTGGTGAAGCTACTTTTCACTTGATTTGAGTTTTCATCATATGCAACTGATGACATCAAACACCAGAGTTGATGTTCAGTTTATGTCAGATTCATTGACGTCGATATATACACTGATGAAGACCTTAGAAAACTTCAATAAATGGTTCTCAATCACTCTTTGTTGTAATAAATAAAGTTTTTGTAACATAATATACATATACTTGATGTCACTTGAATCAACTTTGGCGATTACTTGACATTATTGTTGAAAATTGAACAGATTTGACGATGAATTGTCACTTTATATACAAAGCTTGAAAGACATGATTTTTGAATACTAAATTCGAAGAATCGTTTGGGCTTTTGTTATTAAAATCACCAGACTGTGATGAATAGTCAACAGAGCCAACACTTCTAACACGATTGTCTTTACCCCATTGAACGAACGGTTGAAATTACAGTCCAGAACCCAAACGTTTTGGAAGAGTATAAGGGAGAGGAGTACTCCACCACTTGAAGATAAACAGAACCTAAACTTTTACTCACTTTAACACAACAAGGAAGCAGAGAATAACTAGGTAAAAAAGCTGAAGAGCACTCTGGAGGATTTACTTTGAGTAATCGAGTCTAAAGGTTTAACGAAGGGCAAGAGTCAATAAGGAACCTTTGAAAGGACCGAATTCAGACGTCAATGAGTTGACTAATAAAAGAATAGAACGAACGAAAGGTTTCCGCAAACATAAAAATTTTGAAGAGAATCAGCAAACATGTGACAACGCGACCTACCTACCTTGAAGGACCATAGTTACAGAGTAGTTAAAAAAGGCATTTGATGAAGCTTTTTACAACTCGAATGTAAAAGGAAACAAAAAGGAACTTGTTAAAAACTTTCCTTTGGAAAAAGTTACGAACAAACGAAGCGACTTGGAAGATACTTTGCAGAAAAACGTGCTTGGATCTAATGGACTGTATCCTTGAGAAGGGATCACACAACAGAACTAGCTACTTTTCTGACGACATATGTAGCTTGCACCCCTAGATTCCACTTCGGAAGCAACCTTGTTTGACTACAGTTTATCGAGGTTTATTAGGCTTTATCATAGACAGTTGGTGTCTAAAAGAACAAGGTTTTACCAGCTTGTCCTTCAGAATAGTAAGCTACCTACGAGGCAGGATGTCAACGTTTTTTTATTTATATAATAATACATGTTATACTGATTGCGGGACAAGAGTTATACTGTGTTATCAAGCCTTACAAGAACTTTGACACAAGAGCAGAATTTTAATTGATTACTATCTATATGAAGTTTTGTTTCTTGACTCGATCATATAAGCTTAGAGAAGAGTCGTTGATTTATTTTTAAAAGTTGTGTCTATAATGCCAACTTGAACGACGTGCATTCAAAAGTTGGTTGATATGGGTTGACCGAATCAACTGGTGTGAAAGTAACTTTTGCCAATCTTTTTGAACTTTAAGAACTAAAAGTCCTGTTGTTTTGCAGTCTTATATGTAGCGAGACATCTACATTTGTTTATATTATGTTTCTATAGTAACCTAAAGTGTTTGAGACAGGAAAACCCGGATCGAACAACACAGTGCAACCCTATATAAGCAAAGACGACACAGTTTTTATTACCATTGTACACGAGGCACTATGGTAAATTGCAACTTTTTTTCTCCTGTAAGTTAAAGCCAGCTCTGGTTGATTATGTCTTATCATGGCATTCTATCAGGTTGGAGGTACGTGAATGAAAACCTTAAGAAGTTTCACTGAAAGCCTCCATAGTCACTCGTCGTTGTAATAAATAAAGTCTTTTGACATCTATAGCATGTAATATTGATATCATTTGAATCAACATTGCTTGTCGATTACTCAATATTATAGCTGAAAATCGAAAGATTTGACAATGAAATTGTCGCCTTATATAGTCAATTTGTAAGATATGACTTTTGGATAATAGACTCCAAGAGTAACATATGGACTTGTTATTAAATTCAACCGATTGTAACAAGTAGTCAACAGCACTAACCATTCGAACCCGACTGGTTTCATCCAACTGAAAGACTGTGTAGCCACAAGTTTTGGATTAGGGGAGTGAGTAGTACACCTCCACTTGAAGAGAACCACCAATCAAATTTTTGACCACTTTATCACAGTAAGAAACTGCAGAATGACTAGGTGGAAAGTGTGGCGACTGCTCTGTAGAGTTTACTTTGAGTAATCGAGTGTAAAAGTGTACAGAGACAAGAGGATTCAGACACGAATGAGTTCATAACAAAGGAATAGAAAGGACGAAAGGTGCTTGCGTATATCAAAGGGTAAGACTATGTTAGCTGTCCATTGGCAAAGCAACTTGGTGTACCCCTAAAACGATAGTTGCAGAGTAGTTTAGAAAAGCATTCGACGAAGCTTTTGACGACTTGACTGTCAAAAAGACGTATTAAACTAACCTTTTGGAGGAGGAGAAGAAGAATAGAAGCAAGTTGGAGTGTACTTTACAGAAGAACGTGCTCGGGTCAAGTGGAGTGCATCTTAAGAAAAACATAGGTCCCCATTAGTAGTCATTGTTGCTAAAGAAAAAGGTCCAGTGACTTTTCTAATGTACTTGTAGCATGCATGTTCTTGTTCAATGTCGAGATCACCTTGTTTGACGGCAGTTTATCTTGGTTTATTCAAGTTTTCGGTTTTGTTATAGACAATTAGGGTCGAAGGAAAAGGGTGTGTCAGCTTGTCGTCCAGATTAATAAGCAACGTACGAGACAGGATGTCAATCTTGTTTTATTTATAGAATAATAGGAGTTTTGCTAATTGTAGGACAACTGGTATATAGTGTTATCAAGCCTCACAACAACTTTGACACTAGAACAGAATTTAAATTTGATTTGTATATGTATAGAATCTCGTTCCTTGTCTTGATTGTATAAAAATTTAGAGAATTGACGTTGATGTATATTTGAAGATTGTTTCTGTCGTGTCAATATTTACTGTGTGCTTTCAAAAGTTGATTGATATGGGTTGACCCAATACCGCTATCGAGAACGCAACTTTCTCTAGCATTTACTGAATGTTGGCTGCAGAGAGTCCTATTGTCTTTATTGATATATGAGGCAAGATATCCAGACATGTTTATAATATATTTGTGTAGGATGCTGTAGTGCTTTAGTGACTTGATCTTCCCAGAAAAAGACCTTTGGGTAATTGAACAGTAAAAGAATAGGATTGGAAAAAGCCAATGGTGAACTTATTTTATCAAAGGTTACTAGTATAGGATTATCTTTTGATAAGAATCATGTTGCTCTGTACTGTTTGACTGCGTTTCTTCCTTTTGTAATATCCTGTGCCTTCTTATATGACAGTGTCTTTTGAATCCAAGCTTTAATAGCATCTAAACTGTTATTTCAATGGGATGGATTTAGGATTATTTTTGTTGCTATTTCTCATTGCTCATTCCATCCGTATTGACACTAAGAACACTACCTATGCCACTGTCACCATTTCAACATTTTGCTAATTGGAAACAATTGATTCATAAGGAGAAATTTACAGTGTATATGAAAGTATAAACAGTTTCATGAGACAGTCGACATCTCAAAATAGTATACTAGAAGAGTCTAATTGAGACGGTTTATACTCAAGAAAACAAGAGGATCGTACTACGAGCAACTTGTATACGCTCAAGAAAATTGTTTCAAAACATACGATACATGCAGGCTAAAAGAAAGTATGAAATTCAGCTAGTCTATCCACAAGAAGGAATGATTTAAGTTACATTCTAGAATGAGTCCTTTTACTTGTCAATTGTTCATTAAGCTGTATTTTGTTTTGAATATTTACAATACTATTCTACCTATATCTTATCTTTATTCAGAAAGAACTACTCTTGATATTTGGTCGTGTTTCCATTAAATTCTACTGTTGACAATGCAGCTTTACTTTAATTGACAGTATATTGTAAACCTTCTTGACACAGCAGTGACGTGGCCTCAGTCATTGTGTACTAAGAAATCTACTGATGGTTGAATCATTCTTGAGATTTCTTGTTAAATTACCTGATCATAATTTCATTACTTTTGTCAGCAGGTATTTATAGTTGGCAAGTGAAACTTTTCAGTTTGGCTTTGATAAGACAGACGAATAACGTCCAAAAAAGAACAAAAGACATTGGAAAGATAACACAAAGAGACATGTGTAATCAGTTAAACTAATTATACTTGTGTATCATAATTTGTTTTTACGTTCTGATGACTCTATTGTGTATTATATGGAATGTGCAACAATATAGTGAGAGCTTCCTTGCTGTTAGTTGACGTTTGATGTACGACATTCAAAGAATATTACTAATGAGTGCCATACCATTGGACTATAGATTCTTGTTCAATAAGAATAGTATAAAGAAACAAAATAATTTTTTCAACAACAAGAGAATGGCATAAAATTTGTAGTATAAGAAAAAAGGAATCCTGTCACATTACTGTAAGACTATTTTGAATGTCTTGAAGATTGATTTGAAGTTGGACTATGATCTGAAACACTGATGCTTGTTGATTGATGAAACAGATTCACTAGTATAGAAGCTAGAATCATTGGAGTTCACATGGAACATGAATATAGATATTGTTTTTTATGACCGCTTTGAAACATCTTTTATGAGCATTAGGATACTGTAGGTGTAATTTAGAACTCTGGACTATAGCTTTACGGTTCTATTTTTGATATAATCAAATCCAACCTGGACAGACCTCAACAAGTGGACAGAGGATGCTTGAGTCTACTTGTTACACAACTTTTTCGGTGTCGATTTTGAATGGCCTCATTGTTCTGTTTATCAGAAACAATTGAAGATTCATTGGTCCTAGTTACTTAATATCCAATAATTAACTTTTTTTCTACTGACCTTTGTGTAACTTGTTCTTAAAACAATTACATAGTGCTTCTACCATCAAAAGATGATTAAACTGTTATATGCAAACGAAGAAGCGAGTTAATAGATGATATTTGCTTTCAGAAACAAGCCTTAAATTGGATATATTCTAACATTAACATGTAACTAAATAAAAGTTAGGATTATTTCCAACGTACAGAAGAGACGTTATCAGACCATAAGTATATTGTTCATTTCGTCTTACGACAAATAGTTTGACTGTTTTGGAGTAATTTATAGCATAGAGTACTCCAAAAGCTGCTTGAAAGGATGAACTGCGATTTAGCAAAGTTGCTTTGAAACATACAAGTCAGAACACATTGAGTTCTGTTGCAAAGTGTATATATCTGTTGTACGCTTAGAATTCTAAAATGTTCATTTGCTACCAGTGCTTATATGGAATCAGAAAAGAACCTTCTATGTTACGAGAATTCTAATTTCAATGTTACTAAAAATAGTTACATCTGTAACCATCTTTTCAAATACACGTAATACTAGTATATATTAATATTACCTTATTGTAATCAAATATCTTCAAAAGGCATAGAGAAACCAAATATTTAATGGAGAGGCTGTAGACAATAAGAATAGCTAACTGTAGACTGGGTACGGTGAAACTGCATTCATTGTGAATATGGCAACAAATTATGCCTTTAGCCTATTGTAACTTTTTTCTTCAATACTCAAGCTATATGCTACTACTATTTGTGTAGATATCAACAACATTTTTCTCACCATATTTTAGTTGTGATTGGTATTAACAGATGTACCGCACGCTCAAATATGAAAAACTTGTGTTCTGAACTTCAATTGCAGAATTGAGACTAGTTCACATAAGAAACAAGTATAGAAAGCATGTCGTGAAACTACACTACAAGGACACCTTTAAAGTATTGAAGCTCAATTAAGCATAGAGAGAGAAACGAACGTCTCAAATGATATTACACTAGAAGAGACAACCATATAAAGCGGTCGATGGTATTTGTTTTTCTCACTTAACTATAGGTTTTTGCATTTTATTATTTGTGTAATCATATCACATGCTGACAAACGATACCAAAAGAGCCAACACACTTCTCCATTGTTGAATTACTTTTTGTCATCTTTGTTGAGCAGAGACGGATATTAGGAAAATATTTTCTCATTTTTACACAAGTTGCTCAAAAACATTAGGTAGTGTATTGTGTTGCAATGTTGCTCAGTAAGAAATAACTTTCCAAGGGTAGAAGCTTTTATTTTGTCGTTGGAAACTTGCTTGTTCTTTTTGCTAAAATCAAACAGTTTACATTAGCCAACATTTAACTGGTAGTGACGACTTGTACATTGGTCTTCAGAACCAAGCTTTAAAATGCTATGTATTATAACAACACCTGATAACTGCATAAAAGTAGATAGTGTTCATGAACTTCAAAGAAGACAGGTTATTAAGCATAGGATAAATATTTTATTTGGTCTGACAACGCATGCATTGATTGTTTTAAAGTAATTATCAGCAAAGAAAACTTTAGTGGTTGGTTAAAAGAATGAAATGCGACTGTAGCAAAGTAGCCTTGCAAACAGTATTCATAACTCGATTGATTTCTGTTGCAACACAATATATCTAATGTGTGCTAAGGATTCAGAACGTGTCAACTTGTGCAGTTTCTATATGGATATAAAATGGAACTATCTTCAATACAATAATCAACCTTGAGTGTTAAAAAGATTACACCATTAATCACCATGGTTAACCAATAGCCAAATTTGTATATATTAATATTACGTTATTTAATAACTATTTGCAAATGACCTTGAAAAAAGATTGACAAAAATACTGTAGGTCCAACGATATCTAACATCAGGACTGTGTGGGTTTAGTTAACTTGCCGGGTATTGCAGCAATGAATTTCTCTGTAGTGGTAATTTTTGTGCATTTTAAACAACATGTTACATCAAACACCAACATTAATCGATGAAGACACATTGCTGTCATTGGTTTCAGTGACCGACATTCTTTTGCCATCCTAATAACAATACAGTTTCGACGTAAAATGTACAAGTGTAAAAAAAATCGTACTGAAAAATGAAAAGTCGTCACATGAAAAACTGATATTAGAGCACAAAATACTGTTTCAATATATTGGTTTCATAAAAAATCAGTAGAAAACATTCGCGATAAATAAAGACAAACGTAAGATATAAGAACAAAAAAGTTAATGTTCATTTATTCAAAAGGTTCAACGAAGTGACTCAAATAAACAAAATAAAAATGAGCATAAAGAATGACGAGTTTTAGATAAAATAACAAGCCACAGATTAAAATGCATAACAACACTGTTGATATTACAAAAAAAACATAAAATAAAATAAAACTAAAATTCGCAGAACTACAAAACAATAAACAAAAATTAAAAAATCAAACAAAATAAAAAAAAAATAAGGAACATTAAAAAAAAATAAACAAAGAAAATTTAAAAAAATAATTATTTAGGAAAAAATAATACAAAGATTGACTTGAAAAAATTTAATTACAATAAAAGAAAAAGTAATGAATTTTTAAAAGTGAGCTTATTCTTGAAAGATAAGTAAAAGTTCATTGTTTAATTAATGTAAAGAAAATGTAGTTAATAAAATTATAGGTTTATTAGGTTTTATTAAGTTTTATTAAGTTTATTAAGTTTTATTAAGTTTATTAGTTTATTAGGGTTTATTAGGTTTATTAGGGTTTATTTAGGGTTTATTTAGGGTTTATTTAGGGTTTATTAGGGTTTTATTAGGGTTTATTAGGGTTTATTAGGGTTTATTAGGGTTTATTAGGGTTTATTTAGGGTTTATTAGGGTTTATTAGGGTTTATTTAGGGTTTATTAGGGTTTATTAGGGTTTATTAGGGTTTATTAGGGTTTATTAGGGTTTTATTTAGGGTTTATTAGGGTTTATTAGGGTTTATTAGGGTTTATTAGGGTTTTATTTAGGGTTTATTAGGGTTTATTAGGGTTTATTAGGGTTTATTAGGGTTTATTTAGGGTTTATTAGGGTTTATTAGGGTTTATTAGGGTTTATTAGGGTTTATTAGGGTTTATTAGGGTTTATTTAGGGTTTATTAGGGTT